>KK901670.1:37323-67809 GCA_000696445.1 Aquilaria agallochum
GTAGAATGAATCTTGACATGAAATGTTGGCTAAACCTAGAGGACGTCTAGATGTTTAACTAGACTTTAGAATTTATGGATTTAGAGCCCTGTAGCCAAAGTTATGACGTTGCAAAATTGGCTAAGTTACTGTTCATTTGGTCAGAATTTTGTAACCTACTTAAAAAATCCATAACTTGGTCCATAGGTGGGCTATTGATGTAAAAAAAAAATTCCTTGGTTTGTTCTTAGTCTCTACTTGATAGTAGAGCAAATAAAACAGAGAGGTACATGGCTAGAATGATACAATTTATTAGCAGAAGTTACAGGTGCAGTGGCTGGTCACTAGAACTTAACAAGATTGCCTAATGTGTGGTAGCCTAGATTAAGACTTGTGCTAGTGTTTTCTTTCTTTTCTGCCATGGTGTGCATGAAATGTGAATATGTGTGTGATGATTGGACCAATATGCATGTGTTTACATAGTGCCCAAGAGGGCCACTTGGGTATGCACACTAAGGGTAGTGTTCTGATGGCCTACAGAACATTAGCAATCCTGGGAGTCTAAATGCATAATTTTGGGACCCTAATTGGACTACCCCGGAGTGGGTAACAGAAGTTGGTATTAGAGCATGCTTTATACATGTGCATAGCATATAGTTGCATTGCATGCACCTACATACATGAACTAAGTTTGGTTAGCAGCTAGTGTTAAGTACCATTGAAATACCTATGATCTTTATATGTGCTCTATGATGGATCATCAATGCAGGGAGTAAACATGCTTGCAACAAGGAGAGGGGAGCCCCCTCAAAGGCCTCCTACTGACTCTGGGCAACAAAGAAATGGATAGAATAGAGGGAATCAGGGCCAACAAGGGGTACCAAGCCTTGAAGTGCCTCAGGTTTGGTTAGAGCTTCAGAGGAACTTAGCTCTAATCAATGAAAACTTAGTAGGACTAATTCAAGCACAATAGCAAGGAGTCGAAGTAGCTCTAGCAGAACCATTTCAAGATGCACAGTAGCAACTAGAAGAGGATACTAGGAACACATCTGAATATGTTCCTTTTGGAAGCTTAAAAGATACAATTGATGAGACCATTAAGGATGAAGATAAGGATAGGAGAAATCCAAGTGGAAGAAGACTAAGGTCTAAGATTGGTCAGGTGTCCAGTACCAATCCCTCAATCTATGACCTTTCCTCCACTAGGAATGAGATTGAGGAAGGCCATGATAGAAGATCCAGGAGAAGGTAGAGAGATCATAGAGGGCGTCACCATACAGAGGGCTCTCACAGATCCAGGAGACATAGATAACAGGATTTGGAAGGCATAGATGAAGTCAGACTGTTGGAGAGCTTTGCAAGGCCTAAGACCTCCACAGTTTGATGGAAGAGCTGGCCCAGAGAAAGCTGAGGAGTGACTAATCTTCATACAAAATATGTTTGAGAGGATGCCACTCAACTCCACCAAGAACACGTCATTGGCTACTTACAACTTGGTAGGTAGTGCAGAGATGTGGTAGAGAAAAACCAGAGACAGGTATGCTTTCCAAAAGGGCAGAAGGCCAGGAACAGATATTAAGATGAGCTAGCCATAATTCACAAAGCTGTTCCAGGAATAGTACATCAATGATGCCATCAAGGATATGAAGCAAGCTGAATTTGATGCTCTAAGCCAGGACAACCTCAGTGTCTTAGAGTATGAGCACAAATTCAATTAGTTAGTGAGGTATGCTCATCAATATCATGGGCTAGAGGAGTTAAAGGCCAAAAGATTTGTTAGATGCTTAAGTTCAAACATTAGAAAGGCTGTTGACCTTTTGGAGCAGTTACATACTATGAAGCAGTGCAAAAAGCTCTATTAGTAGAGCAAGAGGAGTATGAGACTAAGTACTTTCCCAATGGACCAGGGGAAAGTAGTCAGGCAGGAGGGATATAGAAGAAGCCACCACATGGCAAAGGAATTGCCAAGAATTCTCATGTTGGTGGTGAGGGCAAGGTTAAGGGTAAGTTCCCTGGCCTAAGGTGCCCTAAATGCAAGAAGTTTCACGGAAAGAAACCTTTTTATTTTGACACCCAAGCATGTCTAAGATGTGGATCCATGGATCATTGGATCAAAGAATGCCCACAGGCTCAAAGGAGGCCAGAAGACCAAGGTCCAGTAAGGCCTATTAGTGTAGGACCAAGAGGGTGAGTACCTAGGGAGGGATAGCAGAGGCCAGTTCCTCCAGTGCCTCGGCCTCCAGTGGAGAAAGTTGGCAGAGTCTTCCAAGTGGAGAGGCCAAAGACATCAGAGCAGGGAGGAGCACTAAGAGGTAACATTTACCTTAATGGTATGTCTGTTAGTGTTTTGTTTGATACTGGTGCATCTATGTCTATAGTGGCTATGAAATTTGTTGAAGCCATGAAATTGCCTACTGAAATCATGCCTAGGATATCCTTAGTGAAAACAGTAGGTAGTCAACGTTTTTTCACTAATGACCTGGCCAAGGATTGTGAGCTAGTAGTAGGAAAGACTAAGGTTATGACTAATCTGCTAGTGTTGGACATTTTTAAGTATGATTTAGTGATAGGTATGAATTGGCTTGCTATGCATAACATAAGAATTGATGTGCTAAGAGGGAAATCACATTGCCTGATGGTGAAGTGCATGCATTAGTTAATTCTAAGCAATTAGTGTATAAAATGCATGGCATGGAGCTAGAGGTACTAGATGAGATACCTATGATTTCTGAGCATCATTACAGTTATGCATTGAATGAATTGCACTGTGATGAAGAAGTGCACAGAATACCTATAGTGAGAGACTTTCCACTAGTCTTTCCTAAAGACTTGCTAGGTATTCCTCCACAAAGGGAGATTGAATTTGAAATCAAGCTGCAACCAAAAGCTAGTCCAATATCCATACCTTCTTACAGGATGCCAATCACAGAGATGAATGAGCTCAAGAAACAACTTGATGAACTTCTTGAAAAGGGGTTCATAAGGCCAAGTGTTTCACCATGGGGGGCTCATGTTCTCTTTGTGAAAAAGAAGGATGGATCTTTGAGACTATGTATTGAATACAGGAAGCTCAATTTAGTGACTATCAAGAACAAGTATCCGCTCCCTAGGATTGAGGATCTGTTTGATTAACTCAAGGGAGCTGAGATCTTCTCCAAAATAGATTTAAGATCTAGATACTTCGACTTGAGAGTAAAGGAAGGGGACAATCCTAAGACTGTATTCAAGACCAGATATAGGCATTATGAGTACACAGTCATGCCATTTGGTTTGACTAATGCCCCAGCTGCTTTCACGGACCTGATGAATAGGGTGTTCAGACCACATCTGGAAAAATTTATGGTTGTGTTCATTGATGACATCGTAGTGTATTCCAAGAATGAAAATAGACATGAACATCATCTGAAGATTGTGTTAAAGACTTTGTTGCAGCATCAGCTTTATGCCAAGTTATCCAAGTGTGAATTCTGGATAAGGGAAGTGCCTTTCCTATGACACATCATAGATGCACAAGGTGTTAAGGCAAACCCTGAAAAGATCAAGGCAGTCCAATAGTGGGAAAGACCAAAGAATGTGAAGAAAATTAGAAGTTTCCTAGGATTAGCTGGATACTACAGGAGATTTGTACCAGGCTTTTCCATGGTTGTCTTAGTTCTTACTCATCTAACTAGGAAGGGGCAAAGATTTAAGTGGACTGAGAAGTGTGAAAAGAGTTTCCAACAGATAGTGAGACTACATGGAATACCAAATTTCATTGTATCTCACAGAGATCCAAGATTTACAGCTCAGTTTTGGAGTGCTTTTCACAAAGCACTAGGAACCAAAATCCACCTGAGTACTGCTTACCATCCCAGGCTGATGGGAAAACTAAAAAGGTGATACAGATACTGGAAGACATGCTCAGGAGCTATGTGTTGGATTTCAAAGGTGAATGGGACCAACACTTTCCATTGGTGGAATTCTCATATAACAATAACTTCCAAATCACCATTGGCATGGCACCTTATGAAGCATTATATGGAAAAAGGTGCATGAAACCCTACTGTTGGGTGGAAGCCTTGGATAGGCTAGAGTTGGGTCCCAAATTATTGAAGAGACAACTACCAAAATCAAGAGAGATTAAAGGCAGCCAATGAAAGGACCACAGCTTATGTGAACAGAAAAATGAGATACTTGGAATTTAAGGTTGCTGATAATGTTTGGCTGAAAGTTGCACCAACCAAAGGCACTATTAGATATGGCAGAAGAACCAAGTGAGCTCCAAGATACATTGGTCCTTATGAGATCTTGGATAGAGTTTGCAAGGTAGCATATGGGTTAGCTCTACCGCCAAGCATGTCAAGTGTTCATAATGTTTTTCACATTAGTATGCTTAAGAAGTGTCTATTGGACACAAAGCATGCTATTATAGTGGAAGACATGTAAACCTTCATGCTATTATAAGGTTTACCTGGGCAGCATGCTCGGTCATCCTTGCAGCGAGGACCTCCTCATTTGGGCACTCCTCTGTCAGAGACTGGAAGGTAGCATTAGTAATAATGCGCCTCACCATCTGAGGGGCGATCTTCTGACTATCCTTGGAGAACAGGTCGATGTCCTCCATGAAGGTCCAAAAGGGCTCCCTTGGGACCTTGTCCTTCTGGATTTTTGAATCTCGAAGGGCCCCATTCCGAACATGATCTGCCATCCACTGAGCCTGTGCTCTCTCATCTCCAAAATCCCGCTGAAGTTCAGTTATAACGTTATCCCTTAGCCATTCATCTACAAGGTCTAAAATATCAAAAAATCCCAAACCCATAGATGAATGGCTAAAGGACAAATATTGTTGGAGTTTGGGGCCCTCTTCGTCAGACTCACTGACGTCCAACACTTCTTTGCCCATACTTCTTCGCCGCTCCTGAGCCTCTTCAATAGACATCTCCCCCAGTGAAGTCCCCAGTGCCTTGACAGCAGCAGTAGGACTTAAAGCGATAGAATGGATGGCCAGCCCCGAAGGTAGGTCAGCACGCGCAGGAGTTCGGTCGAGTACCTCCATTTAACCTTTGGGCGGAGGTAGAAGGGAGTCCTCCTTACTTTTCATTAACTTCAGGGCCTACGATGGCCTAGCTGGCACCTTCTTGGTCTTAGGTGGCTTCTTCTTCTACTGCTCACCCTTCTCAGCCTGGCTGAGGAAGAGACTCTTATAGAAGGCTGCAGATTTATCACCGATCTCTGCAAAAAGAAGAACATCAGTGTAAGTACGGAGAAGTTATAAGAAGGAAAGTGGGAAAAAGCTTACTTTTCACCAGTGCCGAGTGTCATACCTCACATAGCCCCCAGCCTGTGCACGTACAATGCCACTCACCAAGCTACCATGAAAATTATTAAATTCTTACACTTATGTGTGTTATGAATATACTTAGGTTTCGGCCAACTTTCAATCTTGTTGGTTAAGTCTTACTTTCTTAAGGTTAAGGCCTGGGAGGTGCCCCATGAGGCTTACTAGGTAGTTTTGTGTACTTTACTTGCATCACAAGGCAAGGCCCTTAAATTACTTGCAACACAAGGCAAGGAATGCACACTTTTATCTTTAAGTGTCTAGGTTGTGTGCTCATCAAGTGTGGCATTTTAATGCATAGCAACCAAGAAGCCCATCACATCTCAAGTTCAAAAACTTGTTTTTCATGTTAATGCACTTTCGGTCTAACAAGTATCAAGAGGTTTAGCTCTATAAGACAATTCCAAGACATACAAATCAAAGGATTCATAGCATAACTTGGCATTCCAAACCTTCAACATATACATAAAGTTCTATAGTTCACCAATGCCATATATACACAAAAGAAACCTCCACCAAAGTCCTACCTACTTGGCAACATACCAAGAGTACTTACAATCCAAAATAAGCACAAGTTATGCATTACATGCCCCACTGAACGATAATACCCGAGATCCACCTTAAAGGTGCAATACAAGATAAAAAATTGTAAGAAAAGTCCTATAACCAAATTCACGGTCATGAAAGCAAACCAAAACACTAATGCCCATGAAGACACATCCATGGGTCCTTCTAGACTTGTCCCACGACTCTACACAAAAGTATCTTGCAAAACTCAATCTCATGAGTTTATACATTAAGAATAAGACTTGCACTATGTACTTAACAAGCCAAGCATTCAGTTACAACACATACCTTGGCAAACCAAGCACTACTTAGCACTCAAGCAACTAGCAACCACAATCATTCAAGCTCTAAGCCTTTTCCTGAAACTCATATAATCAAGGGCATGAGTTTATAACTCAGTAAGGTTCACTACAGCTCCAAGGAGCTAATTTAGGTAAGCTCAAAAGCTTAATCTCCTTATACCTTTACTTAACCTGCAAGGAAGACAAGAAAACACCCAAAACACAAGCATAATAGTATACACACATGATAACCAAGAAATATATACATGATAACAACAACTACAAAGGGTCAGCAAACAGATCCAAGCAAACAAGCACACAACACACACACCACAACACGATGCCCTTCTCGGCCGAAACCACTAGCAAGTACACATACATAGTTTGCACTCCAAGCTTTGCCAATCCAACTCCATTCCACTAGAGCTCCAAGTTCAAAGATAAGTTGACCTACTTACATTGAACCTTAGTACTTTCTATTATTGCCTAGCAAGCCAAGAATTCACATAAACCCTAAGGTAACATATATGCCTCATCTAGAAATATAAGATCATATAACTCAATAATACTATCACTTAGATGCCATTACTCTACTTGAACATGGAACATGACTAAAATCAAGTAGAATTCATGAAACCTTACCAATCACTAGCTTGAGCTCTCGGTTAATGCTTGAATCTTCAAGACCAAGCTTGGCAACTCAAGTGCAAGATCACCTTAGGTTGAAAACACCAATTTCAAGCTTGATTGTTCAATCCAAGCATTAATTAACACCAATTTGGCATGAACCCGAAGCCTTCAACCCAAGAACACAAAGAACACCAAGCCAAGACTCAGTCAAGCTTAACTTGATACTTTGCCCCGAAATCATGTCATTTGTTTGAGTGGAAGCATTTATTTTTGGTAATAGACCACATGGGACATAATAAGGCATAGTGACCTTCTTGGTTACACCATTTGTTTGCATGGAGCCATATAAGCCATCCTTAACATGAGTGTAAGTTTAAGCACCCGGTTGAGAGTACATTATGGCCCTTAAAGTTTGTTTCTCGCCATTAGCCACATAGTCACTTCCCATGTGCATTTTAAACCTGATAGTTCTTAGTTACACACATACAACACTCTTCACATTTTCATTTAAGTCCTTCACGGTCATTAATGTATTTTTTTTTTACATTTTTTTTTGCCTTGGGCCAAGCATTGAGGTAAGGGTTTGACAACTCCTCCCTCCTTAAAGAATTTGGACCTCCAAATTCTTAACAAGTCTTGGATACAATTGAGGGTAACTCTTCGCGATTTCCTGTTCTACTTCCTAGGTTGCCTCTTCGGGAGTATGGTTACTCCACTGAACTTTAACATAGAAATCCACCTACTTCTTAACTTCCTAGTGTCTCCAGCTAGGAATTGAACTAGTACATTTTCATATGAAAGGTTTGGGGTTATAGGTACACTAGTAGGTACTTTTATCTGTTTGGAACTTGGAACATACTTCTTAAGCAAGCTCACATAAACACATTATGTATATTACCAAGTTCTGGTGGAAACTCTAACCGGTTTGCCACATTTCAAACCTTGGCCAATACTTGATATGGCCCTATATATCTGGGAGCCAATTTTCCTTTCTTTCCAAATCTTATTACTCCTTTCATAGGAGAAACTTTGACCCACACCCAGTCCCCTTCCTGGAATTCCAGGTCTTTTCTCCTTTTCAGGTTTCCATAAGACTACTGCCTATCATTTGTAGCCTTAATTCTTGCTTGAATTAGTCTTATCTTTTCTGTTGTCTTTTTAACAATGTCTTGTCCCAGTTCCAATTTATCTTCTGCTTGATGCTAGTAATGAGGTGTTATACACTTCTTGCCATACAAGGCTTTATATGGGGACATTCTAATCACTGAATGATAACCATTGTTATAAGAGAACTCCACTAATGGGATATACACCACCCATTATCCTTGAAAATCAATAACACAACATCTTAGCATATCCTCTAGAGTTTGGATTGTTCTCTCAGTTTGTCCATCAGTTTGTGTATGGTATGCTGAACAAAACTTAAGTTTAGTTCCTAGTGCTTGGTGTAGGGACTTCCAAAACCTAGAGACAAACCTAGGATCCCTATCTGATACAATATCATCAGGTACTCCATGAAGTCTCACTATCTCCATTATGTAAAGTTTGGCAAGTTTGTCTAAATAATTAGTAAGATTCATTGGAATAAAATGGGCTGCCTTGGTCGATCTATCCATAATGACCCAAATGGCATTATGTTTCTTTCTGGTCAGTGGCATTCCCACTACAAAATCTATAGATATGGATCCCCACTTTCTCTCAAGTATGGGCAAGCTTTGAAGCTTCCCTCCTAGTTTCTGGTGCTCAACCTTACTTGTTAGCACACTTAACATTTAGCTACATGGGTGCTAATGTCTTGTTTCATATATGGCCACCAAAAGTAGGCTCTAAGAGCATGGTACATCTCTGTGGCTTCAGGATGCATACTCAACTTACTAGAGTGTGCTTCTTCCAGAATCTGGAATCTTAGATTATCCTTTTCAAGCACAAATAATTTGTTCTAGAAGTATAACAACCCTTGCTTATAGGAGAATCCTTGAAAAAGTTCTCCTTTCCTTTGTCCACACACCAGTCCCATGTTCTCATCACTAAATTGGGCTTCCGTGATAAGTTCCTTCCTCTCAGAGGGCAATGGTGAGGACACTAAGTTGCTCATGTTCCAAAGCTTGCTGTTGACTGGCTAAGCAAGTAAGGCTAAGGCTCTCAGCCTTATGTTCCCTTTCTCCACCCTTGAGCACCCCAATATAATTTTTGCTCAAGGGATCTACTACTACATTGGCTTTACCAACTGTGTATTCAATTACACAGTCAAAATCTTTTAGGTATTCAAACCATCTTCTCTACCTCATGTTTAAGTCCTTCTAAGTAAAAAGGTACTTGAGACTTTTGTGGTCTGTATAGACCTGAAATTTACTACTCAATAGGTAATATCTCCATTGCTTAAGAGTAAAGACCATTGCTGCTAGTTCCAGGTCATGCACTGGATATATCTTTTTTATATGGCCTTAATTGTCATGATCCAAAGCCTTTTCTTGCTTTAGGACACAACCTAGCCCTATATGAGATGCATTAGCATACACCTCATAGTACTTTTCGGGATTTGGTAAAACCAACACAGGAGTTGTTGTTAGCCTCCTTTTAAGCTCTTGGAAGCTTTCCTCACATTTGTTTTCCTAGACAAATTTTTGGTTAATTGGGTCATGGGTGCTGCTATGACAGAAAATTTTGGCAAAAATGTCCTGTAATAGCCAGCTAACCCTAGTAAACTTCTGACTTCCCTCACATTCTAGGGTTGCTTCCAATCCAAGATTGACCTTACCTTTTCAGGATCCACGCCTAATCCTTGATCATTTATCACATGACCCAGAAATCCAATTTCTTGAGTCCAAAACTTACATTTGCTCAGCTTCCCATAAAGCTTATGTTCTTGGAGCAAGCCAAGCACCACCTTTAGGTGTTCTTTATGAGTTTCTTCATCTTTTGAGTAAACCAAAATATCATCAATGAAAACTACCACAAAGTGGTCTAGGTGTGCTCTGAACACCCTCTGCATTAAGTTCATGAAAAATGCAGGTGCATTTGCAAGCCCAAATGGCATTACTGTATATTCAAAGTGCCCATACCTAGTCTTGAAGGCAGTCGTAGGTATGTCTTCCTCCTTAACTCTTAGTTGGAAATATCCAGAGCTTAGATCTATTTTAGAAAACACTTTTGCTCCCTTCAACTAGTCAAATAGATCTTTAATTTTTGGGAGGGGGTACTTGTTCTTAATGGTCAAGGCATTATGCTTTCTATAATCTATACAGAGCCTAAGGGTTCCATCCTTCTTTTTCACAAATAAAATAGGCGCTCCCCAAAGGGACACATTAGGTCTGATGAACCTTTTATCAAGAAATTCAACTAATTGCTTTCTTAATTCTACCATTTCAGGTAGTGCCATCCTATATGGAGCAGTAGACACTGGTGGTACTACTAGTACCAGTTTGATTTTAAACTCCACCTCCCTCATTGGTGGCAGTCCAGGTAAGTCTTTAGGGAAAACCCCTAGAAAATTCAGAACTATTGGTATCTGCCTAAGTTTATTAGCCACTTCTTGGTCATTTAGTTCTAGGCATTCATTCTCATCTTAAAGAGTTATTAATTTCAATACTTCAACTTGGTAATCCAAGGCTAACTCTAGTGATTTATCTAGTTCATATGGTTTACAAGCAGGCATTAATAATTGTCTAACATGACAATCTATAATCACTTTATTCTCACCTAGCCAGTTTATGCCCAATATCACATCCTAATCACAAGTGTCTAGCACTATCAAGTCTGTTATCAGTTTTAGCTTGTCTATTTGAATCACACAATTTTCAACCATGTGATATGTAAATAAAACTTTATCGCCAGCTATTTTAACCAAAAACATGTTCGTCATGTACTTTGCTTCTAGATTCATGGTCTTAACCAAGCTAGCAGAAATTATGGACAATGAAGCTCCAGTATTGAATAGTGCAAACACTAACTAGCCATTAAGGTAAATAGTACCTTTCAAGGCTCTTCTACTAGTCCTCTGCTAACTAGTCTCCCTAGCAACTACCTCAGCCTTTGGTGCTTCCTACACCTTGTTGAAAGTCTCCAACTGAAACACCCTACCAGGGGGTGCATTGGGCCTCCTCTAATCCTGAGGCAACCTTGGTGCTTGCCTCCCTTCTTGGATGGGTATATTTGTCCTCAGTTGGGGCATAGGCATCTACCCACCAGGTCCTCTAGGATTGTACCTCCCTAGCATTCTTCTATCATCCCCCCTTTTTGGGCAAAGCCTCACCTAGTGGTCTAGGGCTCCACATTTATGGCATCCACTAGAAGTTTTGAAGCATGGCTTGTTGCCATGAAATTTTCCACAACTACTGCACTAAGGACACTATTGCTGTGGCCCTTTCTCCTTCTTGTTTCCTTCTCTTCCCCCACTTGGCTCAACCTCCTCTCTCGGCCTCTTTTGATGTCCTTTTTGTGATCCACTTCCACTCCCTGGACCACTCCTGGTTTGCTCATTGAATCCCTGCTCAATGGCAATAGCACTCTACATCACTGAGTAATAATCTCTAGCTCCCACAGCTTCGAGGGTTTGCCTCAACTTAGACCTTAAGCCTCTAAAAAATCTTTTCGTCTTCAGCTTTTCCTGCCCATAATATTGTGGAGCATATTTGATCAAGCTGTTGAATTTCTATTAATACTCAATTACACTAAGGTCTCCCTGCTCTAGCTAATCAAATTCCACTGCTTTTGATCTTTTTGGGCCTTACTCACATATAGCTGTTGGAAGACCTGGAGGAAATCAGCCCACCTCATGGACCTCCTCCTTGCAGGTGGCCTTCTCTGGTTCCTCTCCTGGCTGGTTCTTTGTATAGCTTTCCAACATAGTTCTGCATTTCCTTCCAGCCTGAAAGTGGTAGAAGAACCTTCTAGGTAAAGGACACATCCATCCTTTCAAATATCTTTTCTACCTGATATACCCAAAACTCAGTTTCATCACGGTCATATCCACCCTTGAATGCTGGAGGTTTTAGTGCCATGAATCCCTCCAACTGGATCTCCTTTAAGCCACCCTTCCTTGATCTCTCCCCTCTGGCCTCTGAGTCTTGAGTTCCACCCCTGGGTGGCCCTCTTCTAACTGTAATCTCAGTAGGAAGCTCATTCCTCCTTGAGGATATATAAGTGTCTAGGTCCTCTACTTCTGGACTCTCTTCTACTTCCACTTTGGTCTCCTGTCTCAGCTTAGACCTCATCCTCCTGGCCCTTGGATGTCTCCTGCCTTCACCTTCAAGGTTTTCTGCTCCCCTTGCTTGTTCTGGACTCTCCTGTTACTGGGCTTGGCCTCTAGCCAAGGCTTGCATTCCCACCACAAGTTGTGACATAGTAACTTGTAGTGTTTCCATCATCTGTTCCATTCTATCCTGTCTGCCTCTCCTGCGTCCAGGTACATACATCCTGGCATTTACCTCTTCGGCCAAATTAGGCTTTGTGGCCTCTGGTTGCCTTTCAACCTCACTTATATGCATTCCATCTCCAGGATGGGCTGCCTTGCTTTCTTCTTATTCAAGAGTTTCTCTTTCTCTATTTTGGGTTCTTATCCTGCACTCAAGATGCATCTATTCACATATGCTTAATAAGTACAAGTCTTATATAAACCTATGTAGGAACAAGTCTAGGTGAAATGCTATACTTAATCAGAAGCTATAAACCTTAAGTTCTGATACCAACAAACCCTGTCACACCCCACATAGGCCCCAGCCCGTGCACTTACAATGCCATTCACCAAGCTACCATGAAAGTTATTAAATTTTTACACTTATGTGTGTTATGAATGTACTTAGGTTTCGGCCAACTTTCAATCTTGTAGCTTAAGTCTCATTTTCTTAAGGTTCAGGCCTGGAAGGTGCCCTAGGAGGCTTACTAGGTAGTTCTATGTACTTTACTTGTAGCACAAAGCAAGGCCCTTACATTACTTGCAACACAAGGCAAGGCATGCACACTTTTATCTTTAAGTGTCTAGGTTGTGTGCATATCAAGTGTGACATTTTAATGCATAGCAACCAAAAAGCCCATCATATCTCAAGTTCAAAAACTTGTTTTTCATGTCAATGCACTTTCAGCCTTACAAGGATCAAGAGGTTTAGCTTTATAAGACAATTCCAAGACATACAAATCAAAGGATTCATAGCATAACTTGCATTCGAAACCTTCACAATATACACAAAGTTCCATAGTTCACCGAGGCCATATATACACAAATGAAACCTCCACTAAAGTATTACCTACTTGGCAACATACCAAGAGTACTTACAATCCAAAATAAGCACAAGTTATGCATTACATGCCCCACTCAGTGATAATACCCGAGAGCCACCTTAAAGGAGCAATACAAGATCAAAGATTGTAGGAAAAGTCCTATAACCAAATTCATGGTCATGAAAGCAAACCAAAATGCTAATGCCCATGAACACACATCCATGGCTCCTCCAAGACTTGTCCCATGACTCTACACAAAAGTATCCTACAAAACTCAATCTTATGAGTTTATACATCAAGCATAAGACTTGCACTATGTACTTAATAAGCCAAGCATTCGGTTACAACACATACCTTGGCAAACTGAGCACTACTTAGCACTCAAGCAACTAGCAACCATAATCACTCAAGCTCTAAGCCTTTTCCTGAAACACATATAATAAGGGGCATGAGTTTATAACTCGGTAAGGTTCACTACAACTCCAATGAGCTAATTTAGTTAAGCCCGAAAGGGTATCCTCGTTATAGCTTTACTTAACCTGTAAGGAAGACAATAAAACATCCAAAACACAAGTGTAACAGTATATACACATGATAACTGATACATATATGCATGATAACAACAACTACAAAAGGTTAGCAAGCACATCCAAGCACACAACACACACACCCCAACATAATGCCCTTGTTGGCCAAAATGACTAGCAAGTACACACACATAGTTTGCACTCCAAGCTTTGCCAATCCAACTCCATTCCACTAGACCTCCAAGTTCAAAGATAAGTTGGCCTACTTACCTTGAACCTTAGTACTTGCTATTATTGACTAGCAAGCCAAGAATTCACACAAACCCAAAGGTTTCATATATGCCCCATCTAGCAATCTAAGATCATATAACTCAATAATACTATCACTTGGATGCCACAACTTTACTTGAACATGGAACACGACCAAAATCAAGTAGAATTTGTGAAACCTTACCAATCACTAGCTTGAGCTCTCAGTTAGCACTTGAATCTTCAAGACCAAGCTTGGCAACTTAAGTGCAAGATCGCCTTAGGCCGAAAACACTAATTTCAAGCTTGATTATTAAATTCGAGCATCAATTAACACCAATTTGGCTTGAGCCTGAAGCCTTCAACCCAAGAACACCAATAACACCAAGCCAAGACTCGGTCAAGCGTAACTTGATACTTTCACCCGAAATCATGTCATTAGTTTGAGTGGAAGCCTGCATTTCAAGTAATAGACCACATGGCACATAATTGGGCATATTGCCCTTCTCGGTTGCACCATTTGTTTGCATGGTGCCATATAATCCATCCTTAACATAAGTCTAAGTTTAAGCACCCGGTTAAGAGTACATTATGGCCCTTAAAGTTTATTTCCCACAGTTAGCCACATAGTCACTTCCCATGTGCATTTTAAACCTGATAGTTCTCGGTTGCACACATACATCACTAATCACATTTTTATTTAAGTCCCTTATGGTCTTTAATGTATTTTTTTTTCTTACATTTTTTTTGGCCTGGGCCTAGCACTGAGGTAAGGATCTAACATGAGTGCGTAAGTTAAAGAGCATGACTAACCATGACTTCTTTCCATCCATGGTCAGTTTCGGCATGTTCAAGTCAGTAAGGTGCTCTCTGATAACCCCTAGTTCTTAAAATGCTTTGTGGGTCATGAAGCTCCACCTACTAGGGAAGGGGTCAAAAGAGCAGGGGGGAACCTTGGCATCCCAGCCTACAACAGCCCAAGTACGGCTATGAAACTCTTCAAATTGGGCCTCCAATTCTAAAGTCAATAGCTTCCTCGGGTCTATTACGTCAATGGCTAAGGTACCTGAAGCCCATTGAGTAGGATGGTCTAGCCATTTCCTATCAATCTTCATAAAGAAGTACTTCTTCTGCCAACCTCGCCAACTGTCTTTTGTCCCGAAAGTAAAAGTAAAATTCTTGCTCCTGGCTCCTCGAGGGAGTAAGAAGTAGAACCACCCTCCGGGATGAGATGGAGTTTATAATATTTCATGAAAAAGATGAAGTGGGGCTCTATATTGAAGACCCCACACATGCAAAGAAAGGAGTTAAAATAAAAGTATGAGTTCGGAGGAAGTTGGTTAATGGCTACACCATGAAATTGGTAGAAGTCGCAAACCTTCTACAGTAGATGATACCAAATACCCGCCTTCAGCTGTGCTCTAAAGACGGTAACCTCATGATGAAGAGGAAGGTAGCTTGGCATAGCAGGTCCGAGAAGACGAGTGAAGGCGTAAGAGGGAAGGAAAAATTTGGCTAACCACTTCTTTAGCTTTTCTGAAGTGGCGTAGCTCAGGTAAGAATAGGGAGGAAACCAACTCTCGGGATCGGGTTTTGCTAAGGCTTGCTCAAAAGACATATTCGGGGGTAATGGTATTAACCTTGGAAAAATAAGTCAAAAAACAAAATAAGGAAGAAGAAGAAGAATGACTTTAGAAACAAACCCACCTAGTTCAAGAGGAAAGGAGATTTGGGAGAACACCGCAAAAGTTCCCGAAAATCACTTCGCCACTAGCACCACTGTGAAAGAAATCTAGAAAGGTGATAGGAAATTTGAGAATGAAGGAAATGAAAGTACAAAAGTGAGGAAACCCGTAAGGGCAAGTGCCTTATATAGATCGAAGGAGGTAGGCGAAGCATCGCCATAATGACCCTTTGCAAGTGAAGGTACGTAATCGACATAACGAACACGACTGATCGCCACTAACTCGATGACATGTATCACATGATGCAAAAATTGAAGGGCACGCCTATTGACACTAGCAGGCCCATGCCACCTAGCCCGAAGTGACGCGACTACCCAGATGGGAATGGTTCACTGATAGAAGGTAGGAATATTATACATTGAAGAAATTATGGCCCCTCACCTTTGGCAATACGACTTCGGCTGTAGGAAACAAAAAAGCTCCTTCAGTTTCGAAGGTGTGACCTTGCTGAATGAATAATATGCTGGCTCAAAACAACATCCTTGTCAAGGGCTCAAACTTAACGCAAAGATCCTCAGAGAATGCCGAGAATACAACTTCGACAAAAAAAAGTGATGTCTTCGCCCGAAAACTCCGCAAGAGTAAAGTCTTTCGGCCAAAGTACTGCTTCAGCTGCTAACACCGAAGATATAACTCTGACTTGTTCGAGGAGGGCATGTGATAGCTGAAGGGCTATCGCCCCTGAGATCCCCTGATCAGCTAACTTGACACCACCTTTGGAAGGATCTTAGCCCCGACCTCGAGGCATTCCCAACACCACCCTCGTAAAGGAACATAACTAACTTTGGGAAAAGGTGTCTTCACCACCCTCAGATTTGCGAAGCTACCGACCTCAGAAAAGTAGATCCACCATCCTCAACAAAGGAAAAAGTCTCCTGAAAGTGACCCACTCTTTCGAAGGGCTTTCCCCGATAGCCCTCTGGGGGAAAATCTTTGCCCGAAGGGGTCTTATGGAGATATGACTAAAACGGTTAAGGAGCCTCTGACAAAGAGACCTCACACACGCCCCTGCCCTTTGGCCAAAATGGCCGACGACCAATTGGAGATGCCTGCCTCTGAAGGTATGGATCGGATCTGACCGAACATGTGTCATGATCTGGATAGGTTGTGTCAAATGGCCTCCTCCCTCCACTCTCCTATAAATACTTGTGAAAGAGCTTACTAAGGACACGGGACCCTCACTATTCCCTACTCTCTGATATTTACTACTACTCTCACAAATACTGACTTTGGCGTTGGAGGCTCCTTCCCTGGAAACACACTCTAGGGAGCTTCTAACCCGTGTTTGTTCCAAGTGTTTCAGACATCTCCATACATGAAGCCCTTCTAGCGGGCCAACATGCCATTCAACGAAGATGCTGCCGGGCATCAATTTGCTTCTTTGTCAGGTCAAGCAAATGGATTTGGCGATGGTTTTAGGTAATTATAGATAATGGTTTAGTCATTCATAAGTGCCATGGAAAGCTCAAAAGAGAGGCAGCTTGGTTTAGTTGGAAGTTAAGCTCTGGTTATATGATGAAGAAGTTTTTCTTTATGACCAAGCTGAGTTGATAAAGGGGCTATAGGAACATAATTGAAGTGCTAGAAATTATGTAAATAAAAGTGAATTTAAGGTAAGGGACACTAGCCTTACTTGTTATTGTTAACGCATGTATTGAAATTTTCTGGCAATTTGCAAAGTAAGAAAGGCTAGGAAACCATGTGACATTGAATTAATATGAGTGATCATGGTTTCTAGAGGGGTATTGAATTGTTCAAGGTTCCTAATTCCTAGAGTAAGATTTAAGCTCTGTAGGAACAAGGTTAATGGATTCTTATCGGCCAGAGTAAGAAGGATGCTCTGAGGGAATCAAACTTTAGCCTTATTGATATACTAATTGTATTGTTTGATTAAATCCATTTTTGGATTATTGAATGATGATTAAAGCAATCAAATCAATCAAAGCAAGTGAGGGAAAGTGTTGACTTGGGAGCACAGATGGCCATATTGATTGTTTGAATCCCAAGGAGCTCATTGTTGTTTGTGTTTATGCTTGCGATTGTAGCTAGTGATGGCTAAAAATAAATAGCCTAGCTAAAGGATTGCTTATTGAACCCGAAAGGGTTATTGGATTGCTTATTGAACCTGAAAGGGTTATTGGAATGTTTATTGAACCTGAAATGGTTTTTGGATTGAGTAGGTATTGCTTGCATCATTTTCAACATTTTCATTATATGCATCATGCAGATTATATTGTTATTGTATATATTTTATTATTGTGCTTGCCTGCATTTGTTTTTTGATTTTGGTTGCAGGTAATTAGTTACTATTGAGCTAGCAAGCTATTGTTATTCTAGACCATATTAAGATCCTAATGGTCATTGAGTGTCTTTTACTAAGTTTCAAAGGAAACTCACCCATATTGACTCTTTTTGCAGGAAATCATGAGAGCTAGACCAACACTATATTTTGCCTACTCTTACTGTTTCGGTGATGTAGGTTAGACTTACTCAACAATCTTGGTTTAGTAAATTGTTTTTAATTCCAGAATTTACTAGCTGAACATTAATGAAATTGTAATGGAGTTTTAGACTTGGAGTTGTGGCAAGGATGATGATGGTGATATTGACCTCTCTAAAGTGTTTTTTACTTAGGACAAGTCCTGGATGTTTCTTAACCTAGGTCCTATTTTTATTGCATTTTAGCATTCCAGTAAGGTTTCATCTTGAATTGTATCATCTTTACTATATTGCAACTAATTCTATTAACTAGGCTGTAAAACACATACAAAGGGTTGTAATTTTTTTTTTTATAAATATAAAGCTTTTAGAATGATTTATTATTATTTAATATGGATTTACAATATAATTTCTATCTCCTTAAGTCACCTAAATTGGTTTTCAGTTATTTCTATAGAAATTTGGCTTAAGAATGAACTTGTTGACTAAAGTTTGACTTATTGCTTCCTGACTTAGTTTGGGCACCAAACTTGGTATACAAGTCATTTAACATGTTTATGATGTGTCTAAACTTTAATAATTGGTTTTCCAAGTAAAACTATGGGATTTGTCAATAAATTTCATTTCTACAGCAAATACTGAAATTTCAGGTCTGAACTGTCAAAGCTCATATTTTATCAGATTGAAACATTTTTTTTCTTTGTAAACAAGTTAATTTTAGCTTAACAATCTTATATGTGGCTATTTATATGGAAATATCCTAAGGTTTTCTTATAAACAGTATGAAGTTCCTACTGTTATATGCATTCTGCATAGAAATGAGGGCTGAACCTGGCTATTGTTGGTCTCAAATCCTATTTGAGTTATAATTATGCATATACAGTGGTTGAAGTGTCTGTAACAAGTTGGTATTAGTGCAGGTTTTCCAGGACTTACTAAACTTAGAAAGATCACCATAGCCATCGCCACAGCTATTGGATTGTTTTTGTTCATTAGTGTATGATTCACTAATGAAATTCTAGAAAGGATATGTTTTCTTGTAGGGGATGTATCTTTCAAAGGAATTTAGTTCTATGACATTGTGGATGGACATATTAAAGTACTAGAAACCAGAAGTGGGACTCCTCTATTGTTATGAGTATATGGAGGAGATGTAGCTTTGGTATTGAACAATAAGGATAGCAGCGTATGGAAATGGTGCTGCTAGAAGTTGATTAACTTGCAATGGTCCACCTAGCCATTGAATTTTTTCTAGGTTAACCTTATGGACCTGATTTTTTTTACAAGCATGTTTCTATGGTTGAAAGAGACCTATGGGCATGCTTATTGAATTAAAACCTCCAAGTTTTGAACCAAAGTGTTGTTGCATCCGAATCTGCAACTTCAAAGAAGTTGTTATGGGAACTGAAGTGTGGACATCTATTTGGTGGCCTCTTTGATGGGGTTTCTAGAGTTGGAGGTGTTCCATTATGATAAAGGGACATGCCTGGAAATTTTGCTAGGTTATGAAATGTAGAAGGCACAAAACTCAATAAAACTAAGACTTTCAACTCTTGAATCTTGCATAACTGAAGATGCTTCAAACTTTTAAAGTAAGGCTTATAAATTGAGTTTTCTTATTTTAAGAAAGTTTCATATGGACAAATGAAAGATACTAAAAAATTTGGTTGGATTTGAAGTAGTATAAATGGAAATGACATCCTTGAGTCTAAGTTTCTACTATTATGGGCAGCAAATGAAGTTATGCTTCAAAATGTGGGAATAAGACCTTTGAACTGGGGTTTAAAGGTTTGAAAAATTTTTATATGTATATTAGAAGACATCTACTAGATTTGATTAAATTTGAAGCAGTAGAACTTAAGATCACCTATTGAGTTAATGATTTCTGCTAAAAACACCAGCAGAAGTAAAGATGCTTAAAACTCTTGAAGATGGCCTTTAAATTGATGTTTTAAGCTTGGAACATGTTTCATATGATGAAAATATGTTGACTATGAAATTTGGAGGCATTTGGGGCTGTAGAACTAAAGTTGACCCCATGAACCCCAACTTTAAGCTACTAGGACCTATAGCACCGAACAGGTTAAAATGGTGGCTTGAAATTTGAGGTTTTGATGACTTTGAGACTAGTTTAATTATGCCCTAAGATGTTGCAAGTATTTTATGAATTCTTTTTGTGACTTTTGCAGCAATAGGGAATGATGTGAGGTAGGAATTAGTTGGCTCCAAGTAAGAAAAATATGGAGAAAGGAAAATGAACTAGTTTGACCTAGGGATTGAGTTTGAGATTGGAATGGAATTATGGGATGAAAATTTACAACCAAGTTCAACTGCAAATTTGGGACTTTTCTACATGTTTGAGGAAATTAACCCAGGCAATGGAGCATTAAGATGCTGCAGCTACTAGAGTTAATTAAATAGTTGGTATGAGAACATAGTGTCTCAGAAATTGATGTCTCAGAATGATGTGGTCTTCTCTGGGATTTCTGAACACAATAGTGAGGCAAGAAATTGTTCCTATACTAATTTTCACAAAAAACTTTGGAAATTATAAGTTATTGCAAGATTTTGCAACCATGTGGTACAAACTACCAGGCTTGACCAAGTATTGGCTATAGGGCTAGGAAGGGTTTTTGAAGTAATTTGAAACCTATGAAGGACTTCCTGAGTTGAAAATAACTTGCTTAACAGTAATAATACAGTTGAAGTATGAAATTGCAATCTAATGACTTACTTCAAGGGAGTCGGAGTGCTAGATTTTGAATTAGGCATCCAAATTGAATTCACTAGTTTGGAAAATGTTTCTAATGGTTGGAAAAGGATGCTTACAAAATTTGGTGCAAGGTATTGCAACAAAGCGCAAATTGACCCCCAAGCCCAGTTTTATGCCATGAAAACCAATAGAAGGATAGATGCTTCAAACTGTGGGGAGCATGCATCAAAATCGGTATTTGTAGGTTTGAAAAACCTTCAAAAGGTTAATGAAAGTTGGATGCAAAATTTTATACCATTTGGAGTACTAGAACACAAGAAGACACTTTATGTTCCAGTTTTTTACTAACACTACCAGCAGGAAAAGAAGGTCTTCAAACCTTTGAAGAAGGCTTCCAAATTGTTTTTTTGATTTTGGTACAAGTTTCTAATGAGCTAAGGACAGTGACTACAAGTTTTTGTGCTGTTTGAAGCTCTGGAACACAAGATGGCCTCATAAGATCAAGATTTCTGCTAAGGCAACCTGCAAAACTTGATGCTCTTCAAACTTTGGGAAAATGGCCTCCAACTAGAGTTTTATGGGTTTATAAAACTTTCAAATGTGTATGAGAACTTTCGTACAAAATTTGGTGTCATTTGGAGCATTGGAACCCAATAAGACCCTTTGAGTTCAAAGATTTCGCCCAAATGACCAGTAGAAAAGAACGACTTTAAACTCTAGGAAGATGACTTATAAATGGGTTTTTTAGGGTAATACAAGTTTAGTGTGACTAAGAGATGGTAACTGGAAAGTTTGTTGTTAATTGGAGCACTGGAACTCAAGATACCCCTCAAAACCAAGAATGGTATAACAACTAGCAGAATTAAGGAACAGGTGTTCAAAGCTTGGATCAGTTTAGTCCAGTAAAACTCAAGCTTTAAACTCTTCAAAGAAGACTTTAAATTTGAGGATTTGAAGCTGGAACTAGTGTTAAATGACTTAAGGAACACATCTACAAAATTTGGATCAGTTTAGGCCAGTAAAACTTAAAAAGGACCCATAAGTTGGAGCTACAAAATTACAAAACCTGCATAAAAGGCTCAATGGAGCAAGTTTGACTCAAGTTTGACTTTAAGGAAGAAGATGGAATTTTGAAATAAGATTTTCAGCTTGGTTCCTACTCATAAAATGCACTTGTTCACGAATTTAAAGCAGAATTGCAGTTTAGAAATCCAGTTTTTGCCTATGTGAGTAAGACAAGGGTAGTTTTGCTCTATAGAGGCTCATGAGCAATGTTTTGATTAGATTTTCAGTGAGTATAGCTACTGTGTGAAAGAAATCAGCTTGGATTAGTGTGCTAGATCATTGTTATGGTGATGAAAATCCACAATCCTATAGGCTGAGCAAAAAGGGATGAAAGATAGGCGCTATAGTGGTGAAATGATAAGTTCTTGATGAGAACTTGCTGCATTGTGCACAAGAACTTCAAAGCGAACCAAAAATAATTTCCCTAGGACTTACACAGTGGAAGAAGGGGTTCCAAAATTTTGATGATGTCCTAGATGAAAGAGGGGCTACCTATTAAGAAAATTAAACAATGATGGTCAAGAATGCCAGGAGAAAAAAGATTGCTGTGTTTTGGCTCAAATTGTCTCCTTTGACCGAAGGTTGACATTTAGTTCAAATAATTTGATGGAGCTGAAACTTTGCATCAATGTTCAAATAGATAATGAGAACCTACCTAAAGTAAAAAAAAAAATAAGAAGCAAAGCTGCAGAGAGTTCAAACTCCTGCATAACTGGTTATGAATATACAAGATTGAGTGAGAATTGACTTTGTAATTTGAAAAGGAATTGAACCCATGATTTTGAGGGCTTCTAAGACTCCATATTGTAAACTTGTGGAAGAAGTCCAACAGTAATTTTCGTCATGGCATTTTCATATTGCAATCTTCAAAGGGCAGCAAAGTATTTTATTTTCCATGAATCTGATCAAGATTATTATGACATGGAAAACACTTACTACAAGCATTGTGTTAGGTTCATTCTACAGTGCTTGGCCTAGGCCAAGAAAATAAAAGAAATGCCATGAAAACATGAAGGACTTGTTTGAGTATGTGAATAATAGTGCCTGTGTTAATTTAAGAACTTTCAGGTCTCAAATGCACAAAGAAAAATGGCCATGAACCTTAAAGTGAGAACATAAATGTGAGGGACCTAAATGAAATCATGAGAAGTGATGTGGATGCAAAACCGAGAAGTTTCAGGTTCAAAGTGTACATTTGAAGTAAATATGTTGTTAATGGCTGAGAACAAAACTTAGGGACTTATTTGCACTCTTAACCGAGTGATTTAAGTGAGACTATGAAGTTCTCACGGTTTAATAGCACCATGCAAATTAGTGTGAGGCCGAGAAAGACTTTGGACCATTTTTAAGCCATGTGGCCATAATCCGGAACTTGCATGTTTTGCACTAAATCAAATGGCCATCATTATAGTCAAGGGAGGCATTAATTTCGGGCTTTAGATGAGACCTTGGTATTCTTGGGAGCTAATGGTGCTTGGCTACCGATTTCATGCCATTTTGAAAGGAAATTGAAGCTTGAATACATAATCAAGCTTGGTTGCTCATTTTTGGCAATAAGTGACTTAGAAGCTCAAGTTAAAGCTTGGATTTTGAAGTTGCAAGGGGAGGCCAAGACATTCAAGCTGCATTTGAGGAAAAGATTCATGATTCACTTGGTTGTTCTTGGAAATTTTCCATGGTCAAGTGATATTGATGCCTAAGTGAAGGTCATTGTGCTAGGCAACCTTACTTGGCAATTGTGATCTCGGTTTTGAATGCTTGATTTCAACTGAGAGCTGGAGTTTTGTGTTTGAAGTCAGAATTCACAAAATTGCTTGTTTACTTGGTAAAGATTCCATGAGCAAGTAAATTTTGATGGCTAATGAATGGGCAAATGATGTTAGGCAATCTCGGTTTGGAGGTTCAAGCATTAGCTGAGGGAATTCGAGTTTTGTTGGATAGGTAGGGTTCATGTTCTACTTGCTTGCTTGGTAAATATGCCATGAACAAGTAGTTATGAGTAGCTAAGTGATAGTCAATATGTGCTATGTGATCTTAGGTGCTTGATGGGCTAATTGAGTGAACTTTCGGGTTCTAATTAGAATGGTGAACTTTCGCGTTCATATAGAATTCGCTAGCTAATCCAAGTAAAGGCAAGCACCTAGAGTTCTTAGCAAGTTAGGCCAACTTAGTAAGTGAACTTGGAGCTCTAGCGGTGTGGTGATCTTTTGGAAGATTTGAGGTGCAAAAAGTGAAGTTGGTGCTTGCTAGTGGTTTCGGCTAAGAGTGAACTTGTGGTGTGTGTGTGAGTTGTGTGCTTGATTGCTTTGTGTGTGTGTGTTGACCATTTTAGGTAGCTTAATTATGCTTATTATGCCTTGGTTACTATATGTGTATATTGTGTTCTTATGTTTTCAATGTCTTTCTTGCAGGATAAGTTAAGCTAGTGGAGATTAAGTCTTGGACATAACTAAATAGACCAAATATGGTCGGTTATGAATCCTACTAAGTATTAATACTCATGCGCATTATATTTGTGTTTCAGGCAAGGGTTTAGAGCTTGAGTGATTAGTGCTTGGTTTGCTTGCTTGTGAATCAAGTAGTTCACATATTGCTTGAGGTATGTGTGCCAACCGAGACTTGGCTTTTTTGATTTGTACTTGCAAATCTTATGTTTATAGTTTATGCCCAAAACTTATGGTACAAGTTTTGCAGGCTTTGAATAGATTGTAGGACTTGTCTAGTGTGGTGGTTTGCCTTTATGAGTATGAACTTGTTCATAGGTTTAGTAGTTCAGACTATGGTCATGTATATAGTCTTTAAGATCCTTCTCGGGTACTATAGTTAAACTTGAATGTAATGCATAACTTTGGTCGATTTTGGACAATGGGTACTCTTGGTATGTTGCCAAGTTAACAGTACTTGTATGTAGGCTACTTTTGTGTATATTAGCCTTGGATGAATTATGGTTTTGTGTAAGTATTTTGGATGCTTGAATGCCAAGTTATGCTATGTTATATGGAAGGATGTGCCTTGATGTATGGAATCTCTTATGTCCTTTGCTTGACCGAATGCACATGGTCATGAAAAATTGATTTCCAAAACTTGATGAGATGGGTATCTTGGTTGACATGCATTGCAGTAGCACACTTGACAAGCACACGTCCTAGACACTTAAAGGATTAAGTGTATGCCTTGCTTGTAATGCAAGTTATTGATTTACAGCCTTGCCATGTTTTGCAAGTTAGTGGTTAGGCCTTACTTAAGCTGTAAGTAACTGTTCTAATCAACTCATAAGCCTCCTGGGGCACCTCCCAGGTCATCAACTTAAGAAAATAAGACTTAAAACTGTTGGGTTTCAGGAGCCAAACAGCACAGTGGAATTTAACTGAAACCCTCCAGGATCCAAGTGAAACGGGGTAAGTCGGGTGTTCGAAAATTTTCATACCTAATTTTCGGTTGAGATCTCTCACTCAACTGTAGAGTCGAATCACAAAACTTGAACAGTTGCTGTTTTCAAGCTCTCTATGGTATNGATTAAGTGTATGCCTTGCTTGTAATGCAAGTTATTGATTTACAGCCTTGCCATGTTTTGCAAGTTAGTGGTTAGGCCTTACTTAAGCTGTAAGTAACTGTTCTAATCAACTCATAAGCCTCCTGGGGCACCTCCCAGGTCATCAGCTTAAGAAAATAAGACTTAAAACTGTTGGGTTTCAGGAGCCAAACAGCACAGTGGAATTTAACTGAAACCCTCCAGGATCCAAGTGAAACGGGGTAAGTCGGGTGTTCGAAAATTTTCATACCTAATTTTCGGTTGAGATCTCTCACTCAACTGTAGAGTCGAATCACAAAACTTGAACAGTTGCTGTTTTCAAGCTCTCTATGGTATCCATATGAGCCTTTCGGGATCACCACGCTTCCACCGCATCCCTACAGATGCGTTTCTCTCGCGCTCGCAGTGCTAGCTTGCGTCCTCCAAGGAATTGCAAGAGAAAAGTGCGGCTGTCCTTTTGGGAGGCTAGGGCAAGGAGACCTACCAATTTCTCACTAGAAGTTGGATTTATAGTGAGACTCAACTTCCAGGCCTAATGGGTTTCAAAACCCTAATCCAATTAGGCTTTAATTTCGGGCTTAGTAACGGCTCAACTATTGGGCCCATTATTAATATGAAATTATTGTGAAACCAAAACCCAAATTATTACCCTATGCACTCTAATGATCCAAAAAGCTTTATGTGTGCGACCTAATAGGCTCTTACCACGTTGGCAACGATCATAAATCACATTTATGATCATAAACAATGGGCGGTGTCTAGCAACACATCATTGCTACCCAAGTGGCAAGATGGTCGATGATTCGACTAAACCTGTATGATCATCACCGATATATGCCACTGTCCCTTTGTTCAAGATATCAAGACTAAGCACGAGACATGGAATGTATCACTCTCGTATAGCCCAATCTTTGGTTTCTTGATTACCGAGTAAACCAACTTAAACTCATGACATTGATATCGTATATCAACTCATCCGAGCATGGCCAAGCATTTTTCTAAGTCTTACTCTATCAAAGGGCCCGAAGATATCACTCCCGTTATATAGGAGGGACAAATCCCATCTTGATCATACAAATCCCTCCGTATAATATGTGGCAAACCCAATGACCTCCTTCAAGTTCACTCAGTTACAAGCAACAAAGGAAAGTATCAAAGTATGTGACTCACATGTAGGGAACCTTGATGATCTTAGGTCGAAGGACTACATATACCATGATCACTATAAGAATCACTTATGACACTCATATAACGATCCATGTAGTGTTCTCCAATTGTACCCATATGCAAACTACATATCTCATANAGAAACAAAACAACAAACATAATTGCTGGATTAATGCCTTAATAAAATATCATGACTCAATGTGCAAAAATACAATCATCTCATGATTGGCCTTTTGGGCACAACACCAACAATCTCCCACTTGTACTAAAAGCCAATCATCCATGTATCTAATACCGATGGACCTAGAATGGCTATCATGCTTCTGCTGTGTAAGGGGCTTTGTCAATGGATCAACAATGTTGCTGTCTGTCAAAGTCCTGCATATCCTTACATCACCCCTCTCGATGATCTCCCTGATGAGATGATAGCGTCGGAGTATGTGTTTGGATTGTTGGTGATATCGAGGTTCCTTAGCCTATGTGATTGCTCCATTGTTGTCATAATAGAGCTCTATCGGGTCAGCAATGCTTGGAACCACTCCAAGCTCAGTGATAAACTTCTTGATCCAAACTGCCTCATTTCCAGCATCAGAGGCGGCAATGTACTCAGATTCTGTTGTAGAGTCAGCTACTGTCTCTTGCTTTGAACTCTTCCAGCTCACAGCACCACCACCAATACAAAACACATAACCAGATTGCGATCTAAAATCATCCTTATCGGATTGGAAGCTTGCATCGGTGTAAGCCCTTACAACGAGCTCATCTTCACCTCCAAAGACCAAGAACGCATCCTTACTCCTTCGTAAGTACTTAAGGATGTTCTTAACAGCTGTCCAGTGACTCTGACCGGGGTTTGATTGGTACCTACTCGTCATGCTTAAGGCATATGAGACATCAGGACGAGTACATATCATGGCATACATGATAGATCCAATTGCTGAAGCATATGAAATCTTACTCATGCGCTCTCTCTCCTCTGGTGTACTCGGACACTGAGATCTAGAAAGAGTTATCCATGTGACATGGGCAACGATCTTTTCTTGGAATCTTGCATGCTAAACCTCTTTAGCACCTTGTCAATGTATGTACTTTGACTTAGGCCAAGAAGATTTCTAGATCTATCTCTATAGATCTTGATGCCTAACACATAGGCTGCTTCACCCAAGTCCTTCATAGAGAAACATTTCTCCAACCAAGTCTTCATAGACTGTAGCTCAGGAATGTCATTCCCGATGAGTAGTATGTCATCTACATACAACGCCAAGAACACAATAGCGCTCCCACTAACCTTCTTGTAAACACAAGGTTTATCTTCATTTTTGATAAAACCAAACTCTTTGATTGCTTCATCAAAATGAAGATTCCTACTTCAAGAAGCTTGCTTCAGTCCATAAATGGACCTTTGCAACTTGCACACTTTATTGGCATTCTCAGGAGTGATAAAACCCTCAGGTTGTGTGATGTACACATCCTCAAGTAGCTTTCCATTTAGGAATGCAGTCTTGACATCCTTTTGCCATATCTCATAATCATAGTGTGCAGCAATAGAAAACAAAATTCAGATAGATTTAAGCATAGCAACTAGTGAAAAAGTTTCATCATAGTCAAACCATGAATTTGCTTAAAACCTTTTGCAACCAATCGTCCCTTAAAGGTAATCACATTACCATCCATGTCAGTTTTCTTCTTGGAAACCCATTTGCACCCTATGGGTTTTACCCCTTCAGGTGGGTCAACCAAAGTCCATACGTGGTTTTCATACATGGATTCCATCTCAGATTTCATGGCCACTAGCCACTTCTCAGAGTCAAGCCCCGACATAGCTTGTTGGTAGGTTGTGGGCTCATCCTGATCCATGAGCATCACATCACTAGTGTGAGTCATGAGAAATCCATATCTCTCAGGCTCACGTCGAATCCTACCAGACCTACGTGGGCTCTGTGCTACAGGAACAGAGTCTTGAACCACAACATCTTGTGGTGTCTGTTCAGATTCCATTTCAAGTTCGATGTCTCCTTGTTGTTCTTGAATTTCTTCAAGTTCTACTTTCCTCCCACTAGTTTCTTTATAGATAAACTCTTTCTCCAAAAAGACACCAGTTCGAGCAATAAACACTTTTTGCTCAAAAAGATTGTAGAAATAGTAACCCTTTGTTCCTTTGGGATACCCAACAAAAAGACATTTTAGAGATTTGGGCCCTAGTTTGTCAGAGGATTGACGTTTCACATAGCATCATAGCCCCAAATCTTCATAAAAGACAAATTGGGACGCCTCTCACTCCATTTCTCATATGGTGTCTTTTGAACTGATTTAGATGGAACTCGGTTTAGTGTAAAAGCGGCTGTCTCTAGAGCATGTCCCCAAAAGGAGTTTGGAAGGTCAACTTGAATCATCATAGAGCGAACCATGTCTAACAGAGTTCGATTTCTCCTTTCAGATACACCATTCCATTTATGTGTACCTGGTGGAGTGAGTTGTGATACTATACCACACTCCTTCAGATAGTCAAGGAATTCTCGATCCAAGTACTCTCCACCTCGATCTGATCGAAGCACTTTGATACTCTTCCCGAGTTGATTCTCTACTTCATTCTTGAATTCTTTGAACTTTCCAAAGGATTCTGACTTGTGTCTCATAAGATACACATAGCCATATTTGCTGAAGTTATCAGTAAAAGTAATGAAGTATTGGAAACCTCCTCTAGCTTGTGTAGACATAGGGCCACAAACATCATTATGTATGAGTCCTAGTAAGTCATTAGCCCTTTCACTTTGCCCTGTGAATGGGGCTTTGGTCATCTTGCCCAACAAACATGACTCACATGTCTCATATGATTCAAAATCAAATGAGTCCAAGAGTCCATCCTTATGGAGCTTGGATATGCGGGTCTCATTTATATGGCCCAAGCGACAGTTCTAGCGATAGGTCAGGTTCAAATCATTTAACCTGACCTTCTTGGTATTCACATTATAGATTGGATCTTCGAGCTCTAGAACATACAACCCATTGCTAAGTTCAGCACTACCATAAAATATTTCATTCAAATTAATAGAACAACATTTGTCTTTTATTAGAAATGAAAAACCTTTCTTGTCCAAACAAGAAATAGAAATTAAATTTCTACTAATAGTAGGCACAAAGTAGCAGTTGTCTAATTCTAAAACGAATCCACTAGGTAAAGTGAGAACATAAGTCCCTACGGCTAAGGCAGCAACCCTTGCTCTAATTCCAACACGTAGGTCCACTTCACCTCGGGCCAATCTTCTACTTCTACTTAGATCCTGCTCATTTGCACAAATGTGAGATCCACATCTAGTATCCAATTCCCAAGATGAGAAAGTATAAAAGTTAGCCTCTATAACAAAAATACCTGAAGTGGAAGTCTTACTTCCCGTTTCCTTAGCAAGTTCTTTAAGATAAAGCTTGCAGTTGCGCTTCCAGTGTCCAGGTTGCTTACAATGGAAGCACTCCCCTTCCTTTGCAACACCATTCTTTGGTTTCAGTGCAGCTGAAGAAGAATTAGCATTGGACTTTCCATTAGCTTTATCCTTCTTCTTGTTGGCTTTTCCTTTTCCCTTGCCCTTTTGAACCATCAAAATGGGCTTAGCCTTCTTAAGGTTTTGCTCAGCATTTTTCAACATGTTGAACAATTCAGGGAGGGACTTGTCAAGGTCGTTCATGTTGTAGTTCATGACGAACTGACTATAGCTTTCAGGCAACGATTGCAAGACTACATCAGTAGCCAACTTTTTCTGAAGAGCAAATCCCAAATTCTTAAGATTCTCAATGTACCCAATCATCTTGAGCACATGAGGACCCGCGGGACTTCCCTCAGACATCTTGCCCTAAAACAATGCCTTAGAGGTCTCAAACCTCTCATGCCTAGCTTGCTCTTGGAAAAGCATTTTCAATCATTTCGAACGGCCCCATGTTCTCATGTTGCTTCTGTTGGGTTTCGGGAGCCAAACAGCGCAACGGAATTTAACCGAAACCCTCCAGGATCCAAGTGAAACGGGGTAAATCGGGTGTTCAAAAATTTTCATACCTAATTTTCGGTTG
>KK901671.1:1232-23589 GCA_000696445.1 Aquilaria agallochum
CATCTTCTAATTTGATGTAGAGGTAAAATTGAGTGTAGTTACTATATAGTAGTGAAGTTTTTAGTGCTTTTTAGATTGTTTCAGTTGATAACTAGGGATAAATAATTCTATATTTTATTTTTCTATGTATTCTTGATTATGAAATTATTGAGAATGCTCTTTAACTATTGCTAGTATGCTCACCCATACCATTGGATTTGTTGAAGTTGAAGTTTTGCTTGTACATTGACAGGGTTATGGAAGGTGTGAGCAGTTGACTTGACGCTCTGCTGGGAAAAACAGAAGGTCTTCTCATGTTGCTGCCATCAGAGCTTGTATGTAGAGCAAGTCAAATGATACATGGGATGTTTGGATTCCTTTTGATGTTTTGGTTTTTTATGTTTATCTGATACAGATTCTTCAGATCACATTTCACCTTCGTAAAAAGTGTTGGTCCTTTCTTCTGTCCAAGTACTGGTTGACTCGTGTTTTGTCTTGGGAAGTGGTATGTTAGAATATGATAATTTCAATTTTAGTGTTTACATTCTATGTATGATAATTAAGATGTGTGTCATCGTTTCGTAGCCATGTCAAAGATTTAATTTATGCTTAGTTTTTACTTACTCATAAGCTAGTATTTATTAGATCATAAAATTTACATTCAGCTGTTTTTTAGGGATAAGATTTGGTTATTTTCTTTTGTGAATAGGAAAAAGAAGCTTAGAACTTTTTCCTAAATGGATCTACTGTTATTTAATTTAGACTAGTCAAAGTCTAATTTAACTGCCATATGAGGTTCAGTGTATTGGTTATATGCTTTAAAAGAACCTCTACGTAAATCCCTAAATTATTAAATTATAAAAGATTCCTATATAAAGCATATTATTTTGTTAATTTATTCTCTAAAAACCCCTACATAAAAAATATTTTTACAGTATTTTAAAGTTTCTTAAATGGTATGGTCATAATTAATATGTAATTTAGATAAATAAACAATATATAAAAACATAATTGTTTACATCTTTATCAACCATATATTTATGTTGATTTGGGTTAAAATCGGGTTTTGTCGGGTCTATTTATCGGGTCATTTCGGGTTCGGGTCAATTCGGGTTCAGTCCAATTCAGGTTTGGGTCATTCAGGTTCGGGTCTCCTCGGGTCTTGCTTTAGTCGGGTTCGGGTTCAGGTCAGGTCAGGTACAATTGGGTTCGGGTCATTGACTTTTTTAGTCAACTCGGGTCAGGTCGGTCTTGGGTTCGGATGGGTTGGGTCAGGTTACCAGGTCGGGTCAAATTTTGCCATCCCTAATCAAGCTAGCTCATTTTTTATCCATCTTTCACACACCAAGTGTATTTTCTTCCTCCTAAAGGAATATTTGTTAATTCCGATTGTCTAGGGAAATTATTGAAGTCCCTTGCTGGTCTTACTTCAAAATGACATCGCTTTCTTTCTTCTCGGCATCGAATTACATTAAAATCTCCAAAGACAATCCACCAACCATTTCTATGGTTTTTGAACTGCAAAACTTGCTTCCATAACTCTTTCTTCAACTCATCATTTTGAGGCCCATATATGTTGATGATCTTAATCTGTTCTGTACACCCTTCCCAATTAACCGACACTCCAATAAATGCATCCTTTCAAATTGTGATTCTTTTTTAAAAATATCTTGATCCCAAACACACAAAATGCCACCTGATCTTCCAATAGCACTTTTGTGAACAAACTCCATCTTATTCCTTTCCTAAATTGTTTTGATATGCTTCACTATATCCCCTTCTACCATTTTCTCATGCAACCCTAAACATTCCACCTTTTCTTTTTTACAATTTTCAAGCACAAGTCGCTTCTTCCAACTTTGACAAATACCCCTGATATTTAGTGATAAAATCCTCATTAAAAAAAAAATTGTACTCCCTCCGTAGACAAAGGTTGAATCGTGTGCTTCTCCATTCACGGTTCTCAACATAGAAATTGCCTCTTCCCTATTTTGCCTAAAGTCAAATCCAACCTTCTGCCCCATTTCAATAGTAATTTCTGCCTCTTTCGGAAAGGATCTTCATTTACCTTCCCTTCCCGTTCAATCCACTTTAATCTATTATTCACCAGAATTAGATCAGAGTTAGATAAAGACTGACCTGCTACTGTTTCGCTGGATTGGTGAGCTAAGTCTTTATCCGAGCTGCTGCTTTCTTCTTCCTCTGCTGCTCCTCCTGGAGTGATTTCCTTCATTTTTGAACAGGTTGCTCTTTTCATCAGCCACAAGTTCTGCTTTCCCCACCATCCACCAGAGTCCTCCATTACATCGCACAAATGCTTGATTTTACATTTTTTCTTTTCCTTCCGTAATCTTTTCTCCCTGTTTTCTTTCGGACTCCATGCTACACTTCTTAATTCTTTTTTTTTTTTCTCGTTTTCCCTGTGTTGGAAAGACAATCTATTATTTATAGTAAATATATGTTTACCATATAAAATCCTTGATTGTAGAGTATAACCAAAATTGTAGCAGTAATTAGGCTGTATATATACTGTCCTACATAGACCAATAATATTCATTCGAGTTATTCTCTTCCATTGTCCTTTCTTTCATGGTATCACAGCAGGGATCAAGATCCTCACTCATCGCTGCATCTTAATCTCTCGTGTAGCATTTCCTTCTCAATCTCTCAGCCACCATGGCCAACGAAGAAACTGTCTTCACCTCCGGCTCGTCCAAACTGGAGTTCGTGGATTATTCGAAGTCTGATATCTCAAATTCTTATTTCGCTCATCATTCAGATCATCCCGGAATGATTCTGGTCTCCAAATCTTTGAATAGAGACAATTACTCTAGTTGGAAGAGGGCCATGACTCTACCCTTAAACTCCAAGAACAAGCTCGATTTCGTCAATGGTTCTATCAAAGCCCCTTCGCAGGAAACTGATCCTGAAGGCTACGCAGCTTGGTCTCGATGTAACGACATGGTTCATTCCTGGATAGTTAACACACTCAATCCAGAGATTGCAGACAGTGTGATATATTATTCTACTGCGAATGAAGTCTGGGAAGATCTCCGCGAACGTTTCTCCCAAAGCAATGCGCCTCGTATCTTCGAGATTCAACGAGACATCTCTTCTCTTCGACAGGAACAACTCTCAGTCTCTACCTACTACACGAAGTTAAAGAGCTTGTGGGATGAATTAGCGACTTATTCAGACGCAGCATATGTAGCACAAGCAGACCAACAAAAATTGATGCAATTCCTGATGGGGCTGAATGAAAGTTACAGCGCAATTCATGGACAAATTCTTCTGATGAGCCCTCTGCCTTCCGTCCGTCAGGCCTATTCCTCGATCTCGCAGGACGAGAAGCAACGACTCCTTTGTTCTTTACACACCATCACAAAATCCACCACGGCCACCGCCATGGCTGTTCGCAGCAAACCAGCAGCAAGAAGTGGAGGACTGGAACGCTCGGATCACTCTCATTGGTTGCAGATGCAATCAACCAATCATACTGCTGATCGATCATATCAGCATTCGCAGGATTTTTTAGGGCGTTGTTTTGACGAGAGGCGTCGCTCAAGTTTCGGGAGAGGAAGGCCACACTGTACTTACTGTGGAAATATGGGTCATTGGGTCCAAAAATGTTTTGAATTACGTGGCTACCCAGCAGGTCATCCTAAGGCAGGAACAAATTCAGGCCAAAATTCAAGCCAACATACGGGCTCCTCTGTAGCCAATCAAGTTTCTACTACGCCACACAGTAATGAAGAAAAGCATCCAGCTCTACTATCTGAGGCTCAACTGAAGCAGCTTTTGTCACTTCTTAATAACCAAGATGAAAGCTCTAGCTCCAAAGCCAATACGATAACCAAACTAAGTTTGTCCAAAGTCGTTTCCTGTGATTGGATTATTGACAGTGGAGCGACAGATCATATTACTTCATCATCTAAACTGTTCCATAGAGAAAGCAATTGCTCGTTACCGCCAGTATTATTACCCAGTGGAGAAAAGGCAAATATTGCTGCAAAGGGATCTTTGTCTCTAAATTCCATTTATCATCTGCATGATGTGCTATCTGTGCCTACATTTAAAGTTGATTTACTATCAGTCAGTCGTTTGACACAAGGGCTAAAGTGCTCAGTGACATTTTACCTTTATTGGTGTATTTTGCAGGATCTGGCTACGAGGAGGACGATTGGTTTGGGTAAACAACATAATGGACTATACCATTTAGTGGCATTAGCGACGAAGAAATCCTTGACCAACTCTTCTGCAACAAATCAGCCAACCTGCAACCTCACCATTTCATCCACTGACCTTTGGCATAATCGCTTAGGCCATGCATCACCCTCTCGCTTAAGTTTTATTTCTAAGAACTTTTTGAGTTTTCCAGTCAAACAAAAAAATGCTTGTCCTATTTGCCCCTTGGCTAAGCAGAGTCGTTTACCTTTCGGTACTAGTACTATTTCCTCTACAAAACCATTTGATATTATACATTGTGATATTTATGGCCGTTATCAACACACTTCTCTTTCTGGTGCACCTTATTTTCTTACTATTGTTGATGATTACACACGTTTCACATGGATTTTTTTAATGCATCACAAAGATGAAACACAATCACTTCTGAAACGTTTTTTCAGTTATGTTTCGACTCAATTTGAATCCCGCATTAAAAATTTTCAAAGTGACAATCACGGGGAATTTATCTCACTTAGTTCCTTTTTTCAAGATAATGGTGTCATTTTTCAACACTCTTGTATTTATACACCTCAACAAAATGGAGTTGTAGAAAGAAAACATCGTCACATTTTACAAGTCGCTCGTGCTTTAAAATTTCATGCTCACCTTCCTTCACAATTTTGGGGTGAATGTGCCCTTACTGCTGTCCATATAATCAATCGGTTACCTTCACCAGTTCTTTCTTTCAAAACTCCTTATGAACTTCTTTATTCAAAACTGCCCTCCTATTCTCATCTTTGCGTATTTGGTTGTCTTGCTTATGCCACTAATGTTCACACAACTCACAAATTTGATCATCGTGCCATGCCTTGTATCTTCATTGGCTATCCCATTGGTCAAAAAGCATATAAATTATTTGATTTATCAACAAAAAAGGTTTTTACTAGTCGAGATGTGAAATTTCATGAACACATTTTTCCATATGCATCCCTTCAGCCCAATCTAGTTGCACCTTCTTTGAAACAACATTCTGGCCCAATTCCAATATTAACCCATGATACCACCCTTTACACGGCTTTTGAACCAACTCCACCCTCTCTTGACCACATGCCTACTCAACAATCATCGCAACCGCAACCGATAATCTTTCGCACCTATGAACATCACACTAAGGCCCCTACACCAGAAAATACTTCCAACCCATTGCCTCTACCAGATGACGAGCTAGTAACCTCTGATGAGTCATCTAGCACCAACAGATCTACTCGAACCACCCCTCCTTTTGCCAGAATCCCTGGCTCCATCACTTGAACCGGTTCGCCGTTCCAGCCGCCAGACCGTTCCTCCGGTCAAATTGAAAGACTATGTCTGTTCTCATGTTTGCTCAAACCAATCGACTCCTTTAAACCCAGGTCCGATCACAGGTACACCCTATCCACTGTCCAACTTTGTCTCATATCACAGATATACGCCTGCATATCGATCCTTTGTTGCTCAAATCAATGATATAACAAAACCCAGGTCTTATTCAGAAGCCATCGCCTACCCTGAGTGGCAAGCAGCAATGTGCTCCGAACTACAAACCCTCCAAGCAAATGGAACTTGGTCCCTTACACCTCTTCCAGCTGGAAAGACCCCTATTGATTGTTGTTGGGTATACAAGATAAAGCAAAAATCTGATGGATCAATTGAGCGCTACAAAGCACGACTTATAGCAAAAGGGTTCACTCAATTAGAAGAAGTTGATTACCAGGAAAGTTTTTCCCCTACGGCCAAGATCATTTTTGTTCGGTGCCTATTAGCTTTGGCTGCTGCTCGTGGCTGGTCTCTCTATCACCTTGATGTTAATAATGCTTTTCTTCATGGTGACCTTCAAGAAGAAATCTACATGACTCCGCCACCAGGTCTTCGGCGACAGGGGGAGGAACACTTGGTTTGCCGCCTCCACAAGTCACTGTATGGGTTAAAACAGGCATCACGTCAATGGTTTGCCAAATTCTCCGAGGCCATCATTTCAGCTGGATATGTGCAATCAAAAGCTGATTACTCTTTGTTCATCAAAAAGCAAGGCAAGTCATTCACTTCTCTTCTAATATATGTTGATGACATTTTAATCACTAGAAATGACCCTAAGGGTATAGCTGATATCAAGAAATTCCTGCATAACAAGTTTCGCCTCAAAGATCTTGGTGACTTGAAGTATTTCCTTGGTATTGAGATTTCAACGTCCAAGAGTGGCATCTTTATCTCTCAACGAAAGTATGCATTGGAAATCATTAAGGATACAGGGCTATTAAGAGCAGCTCCTATTGATACCCCTATGGAACGTGGCTTGAAACTATCAGAGAAAAGTGAACCACTCAAAGACCCAGGACGATATAGGCGACTAGTCGGGAGATTAATATATCTCACAGTTTCAAGACCAGATATCACACATTCTGTCCATATATTGAGCAGGTTTATGCACCAGCCTCGGAAGGACCATTGGGAAACAACTTTATGAATTGTACGCTATTTAAAATCTGCACCTGGTCAGGGTCTTTTCTTTTCCTCAACCAGTGATCTTCGGCTGCGAGCCTATTGCGACTCAGATTAGGCAGGATGCCCACTTACAAGGAGATCCACTACGGGGTACTGTGTATTTCTAGGCCCCTCATTGATTTCATGGAGGTCAAAATGCCAGAAAACAGTATCCCTTTCTTCAGCTGAAGTAGAGTACCATGCAATGACTGGGGCTTGCTGTGAATTGACTTGGCTACATTGTTTGCTCAAGGACTTAGGAATTTTGCATGAGGAAGCTGCATTATTGTTTTGTGACAATAAAGCTGCATTACACATAGCAGCAAATTCCGTTTTTCATGAGCGTACAAGGCACATAGAGACAGATTGTCATTATAAAAGAGACAAAATCCAAGATGGTTCTGTGATGACAAGATTTGTAAGTTCTACAAATCAACTAGCTAACGTGTTCACTAAAGCTTTGGGGAAAGAGACCTTCATATCTATGGTTCGCAAGTTGGGAGTGCAAGACATCCACTCTCCAACTTGAGGAGGCGTGTTGGAAAGACAATCTGTTATTTATAGTAAAGATATGTTTACCATATAAAATCCCTGATTGTAGAGTATAACCAAAATTTTAGCAGTAATTAGGCTGTATATATACTGTCCTACAGAGGCCAATAATATTCATTCGAGTTATTCTCTTCCATTGTCCTTTCTTTCACCCTGTTTGTTCTAGTAAGTTCGGTCTTGCCTTCAAAATTACTATTTGCATTTTCTTTGATTCTTTCACATGACAGCCCAACAAAATTACTAGCAAACAAACGGCCCAATTCACCATCAGAGCTAACCAATTTTGACTCTTTTACTTGGCTAATTTTGTCTTCTTCCCATTTCAAATTTTCTGCAAAAAAGTCATCAGAGTATTCCCATGTGTACCTGTCCAAGCCGCCATGTTTGACGTTTTGCAAGTATTGATTTTCCAGCATTTTTGAAATTTGATTCATGTTCGCCAACGCCTTGTTAAAGCAAGTGATCCAATGTGCAAGAGAGCACTGACCTGGAAGTCAAAGAAGATGCAACTGATGAAGACTAGGAAGATTAGTTCAGGATAAGAATAAAGAACCAAATTTTTAGTTGATTAGTTTTCTTGCTTCCTAAGTTTCAGTAAGTTTGTTTCTAACGTTCCAAAATGTATTGCATATATTAGGCGTGTTTCAATTCAATAAAAAATACAGTAGTTGCCAGTATTTCTCTTTCTTCTTGTTGTGTCATATTCTTTCATTGTGGTGTCAAAGCTAGGTTGCAATCCTTGGCCGGTCTTTGTTCGTTCTATCTTTAATCCTTGCTTGATAGGAAGAACAATGGCAAATGGAACTGCTGAGTTAACGTGTCACAGCCTCAAATTCCTTTATTTAAGGGAGACTCTTATGAGTATTGGAGTATCAAAATGAAAACGTTCTTTAGATCTCAGGATCTATGGGATCTTGTCGAACAAGGCCTCAATGCGGAAACCTCAGAAGAAGGAGCTTCCAGGGAGCTGATGAAGAAATATGCAAAAGCTCTTTTTTTCATTCAAAAAGCTGTGGATGAATCAATTTTCTCTTGCATTGCTGGAGCAACTACAGCTAAACAAGCGTGGAACACTCTTAAGACTGAGTGCCAGGGGTTAACAAGAGTCATCACAGTCAAATTGCAGCTTTTGAGGAGAGACTTTGAAACTGCTCTCATGAAAAATGGGGAGTCTATTCAAGACTTCTTGGGGAGGATTTCTTCCATAGTTAATCAAATTAGAGCATATGGTGACAGCATCACAGATGAAACTGTAGTTGGAAAGATACTTAGAAGCCTGACCTCCAAGTTTGATCATGTAGTTGCTGCCATTAAGGAGTCAAAAGATCTTGCCACACTTTCAATTGATGAGTTAATAGGATCCTTGCAGACTCATGAGCCCAGGATCAATAGAACAGTTGGAAGAGAGGAAAAGCAGGCTTTTGAGGTCCAAAGGGAGAGGAGCAGACCCTCCCAATACAGAGGAAGAGGAATAACCTCCTTCAGAGGAAGAGGGAGAGGTAGATTGATCCAATGCACATATTGCAAAAAGTTTGGACACAAAGAAGATGTCTGTTGGAGCGAAGATGACCAAACAAAATTCATATAAAAGGAAGAAGACATGGAAGACTATCTGTTCATGGCCAGTGAGGAAACTCTTTCACCTTCAAAAAAAATATGGTATTTGGACAGTGCATGTTCAAACCATTTAACTGAGGACAAGACCAAGTTCAAAATGCTAAATAAAGCATACCAGGCTCAGGTCAGACTTGGAAACGACAAGTAAGTACAAATCCAAGGAAAAGGCAATGTGTCAGTACATGCAAATGGTAAAGAAAGAATAATTAAGGATGTTCATTATGCACCAGGTTTGGCACACAATCTTATTAATGTTGGATAGTTAGTAGAACATGGCTATACAATCATATTTGAAAATGGCATGTGTTGTGTCAAGACTAGTGCAGGCAACAAGGTGCTGGAATCCAATATTACTGACAACAAAATGTTCCCAATCGAGTTTGAAAGCATAAGCAAGTGCTTGTTAACAACCACTAAGAATGATGATTCGGAAAAATGGCATCAGAGATATGGACACCTCTACATTCAAGGTCTGAAACTTTTGGCCAGTAAAGAAATGGTGACAGGACTACCAAATATTGGAGAACTAAAAAAAGTGTGTGAAGGATGTGCTCTGGGGAAACAGACAAGGAAACCTTTTCCCAAAGGCAAAGCAAAAAGAGCAAGTCAAAAGCTGGAACTGATCCATATTGACATATGTGGACCTATGAAAACAGATCACATGCTGGAAGTAAGTAATTTCTGTTATTCATTGATGACTTCTCAAGAATGAGTTAGGTGTATTTCCTTAGTCATAAATCTGAATCTTTTGAGCACTTTAAAAAAATTCAAACTTTTGGTTGAAAAGCAATGCAATCAAACAATGAAAACTCTAAGGTCAGACAGAGGAGGTGAGTTTTGCTCAAAAGAGTTTAACAACTACTCTGATGAGCATGGCATCAGAAGAGAATTGACAGCATCATATACTCCAGAACAAAATGGTATTGCTAAAATGAAGAACAAAACAGTAGTGGAGATGGCCAGGGCCATGATGCAAACTAAAGGTCTCTCAAATGTTTTTTGGGCAAAAGCTATTACTGTTGCTATGTACCTACTCAACCTATCTCCAACAAAAGCAGTGTGAAACATGACACCTTATGAAGCCTGGTATGACTCAAAGCCATCTACAGCTCATTTGAGAATTTTTGGATGCATATGTTATGCCTTAATTCCTGTAGGCAGACATAAACTCGATCAAAAGTCTAAGAAATAGATCTTTGTTGGGTATAGCTTAAACTCAAAAGCATATAGGTTACTTGAAATAGAAACAAAAACCATTGTGATTAGCATGGATGTTAAGTTTGATGAGAACTTAAGCTAGAACGAAGAATAAAAAGTGAAGGGCACAAAGGTAGACATTGAGGAATAAGCTACTTCAGTAGAGATAGAAGCTGCACTTGGTGAGGAAACTCCTGTGAAGACACCATCAACAGCTTTTGAAAGATCATCATATTCACCAGACAGACCTAAAACAAAATCCCTAACGGAAATATACTCCTCAACATATGCAATGTTTGCAGGAGATCCAACTGATGTGCATCTACCCATGGAGAATAAAATCTAGAAAGAAGCCATGACAACAGAAATTGAAGCTATCAAAAGGAATGGCACTTGGGAGATCACTGACTTACCACCAGGAAAGAAGGTGGTGAGTTTAAAGTGGATTTTTAAAATAAAATATCAATCTGATGGAACAATTCAAAAACACAAGGCAAGGTTAGTGGCATGTGGATACACACAGGAGCAAGGAGTTGATTTTGAAGAAACATTCTCACCAGTTGCTAGATTTGAAACAGTGAAACTGATTCTTGCAGTTGCAGCAAAGCATCAGTGGAAAGTTCTTCAATTTGATGTGAAGTCAGCCTTCCTCAATGGAGAATTGAAGGAAGAAGTTTATGTACAGTAACCTCAAGGGTTTGTAAAACCAGGAGAAAAAGGGAAGGTCTATAGACTGAATAAAGCTCTATATGGTCTGAAACAGGCACCTAGAGCATGGTACAATAAAATAGATGAGTTCTTTCAGATTCATGGCTTTCATAGGAGCCCCAATGAGCCTACCTTATATCTGAAAAAGGCAGGACATCATCTCATCATGGTAAGCCTGTATGTGGACGACATGATATATACAGGATCATCACCTCAGCTCATCATGGAGTTCAGAAGATCAATGATGGAAGTATTCGAGATGACAGATATGGGAACTCTCAGTTATTTCCTTGGGTTAGAAGTTCAGCAGACAAAAGATGGTATCTTCATATCTCAGGAGAAATATGCTAATGATGTTCTGAAACAGTTTAACATGGACAATTGTAAAGTTGTCACTACTCCGATGAATACAAATGAAAAGCTTAAAGCTCAAGATGGAACTAAATTGGCAGATTCAAGGAGGTTTAGGAGTTTGGTTGGTAAGTTACTTTTTCTGTCTCATACTCGACCAGACATAATGTTTGCAGTGAGTCTTGTTTCAAGATATATGCAAAATCCTACAAAGCATCATTATGGCGCAGCTACAAGGATACTCAGATATATTTCAAGAACAAGAGATTATGGAATCTAGTATTTGAAAGATGCAGATATGATTTTACAAGGTTATACTGATAGTGACTGGGCTGGAAGTCAAGAAGATAGAAGAAGCACCAGTGGAAATTGTTTTATCCTGGGGTCTGGACCTATATCCTGGTTATCCAAGAAGCAAAGCACGGTTGCTTTATCTTCAATAGAAGCAAAATATGTTGCAACCAATATTGCTGCATGTCAAATTGTTTGGCTTAGGATACTGTTACATGATTTAGATCAACAGCAACTGGGAGCAACTACTATTTTTTGTGATAATGCTTTGGTAGTGGCCATGACCAGAAATCCTATTTTACATGGGAGGACAAAGCATATTGAAATCAAGCACAACTACATAATTGAGTTAGTCAACAAGGGATAAGTAGATGTGAAGTTTTGCAGAACAAAAGATCAAATGGCTGACTTGTTTACAAAAGCACTGCCATTAACAAAATTTGAAGATCTTCAAAACAGACTGAACATTGGCTCAAGGGGGAGTGTTGAAGTAAGTGATCTAATGTGGCAAGAGAGCACTTATGTGGAAGTCAAAGAAGATGCAGCTGCTGAAGACTAGGAAGATTAGTTCAGGGTAAGAATAAAGAACCAAATTTTTAGTTGATTAGTTTTCTTGCTTCCTAAGTTTCAGTAAGTTTGTTTTTAACGTTCCAAAATGTGTTGCCTATATTAGGCGTGTTTTCATTCAATAAAAAATACACCAGTTGCCAGTATTTCTTTTCCTTCTTGTTCTATCATATTCTTTCATGCCTGCTCCCCAACAAAATTTTCGTCGTTTCCTGCTGTATCCCGCCGCCGTACTAAGCAGGTTTTGTTTGTTGCATTTATGCTCAAGCTTCCACATCATCATCTTCCGACGATTCAGACCTGAAGCCGTCAACTGAATCCGAATTAACGCTGGATGCATCGTCGTGTTTGTTGTTAAAATCTAGACCCACTTCTAAAGTTTCATATACTTGGACTTCATTGATCTTTTCCTCCACTTTAACATTTGTAACACTTGCAATCTTCTCCGAACAATACATTAGAACGCACACACTTGCTCGGTTTATTTGCTCCTTCTCCATTGTCAATTTTGCTACAAATAACACCTTTCCCCAGTGAACTCCTATAGTTTTGAAAGTAGCTTTGCACCATACATGGAGTGGAATGCCTTTTATGTTAAGCCACGCTAATCTTCCAGGACTATTGAACCTGGCCAACCATGGCGAAATCCATTCAAACTGTTGGATTTGTTCCAAGAAAATATTTAATGTTGATATGACAAGTGTATTGTGTTATTGTGTTTAATCTCATTTTATTGAGCCAAAATAGATTTGTTAAAGTTGTGCTTAAATTCCAAGTATTTCAAGTGTTATTTCAAAAAATATGTTTTAAGTTTGATGATAAAACTTGTTTTTAAAGAGAATTTAGTAAGTCATCAAAATATATTAATATTTGAATCAAGTTTATTTTACAACTGACAAGTGTTTCTAAGTTGCTCCAAAGTTTATACTTTAATACGTTAAACTGGCTTAATCCGTAGTCTGAAAATTCTGTAACTTTTAGAAATATCAGTTAATGTGTTAAACTCTGAGTTTAACCTGTTATTCGCAAGTTTGAAAGTTTCCCCCAAAATCCTTCGACTGGCGCGATTTGAGTCAAGATTTGAAATGTCGCGTGAACGAATTAGAGAACGCCACCTGGACATTATGGCAGCACTTTTTATGACCTATCTCTAGCCGTTTTTTACCGTTGGAGGACGAAATCAAGTTTAACCCGTTAAACTCAAAACTTAACGCGAAGTCTGGAACTTTTCCTCTTTTGCACAAAAAAATAGAGCAATGGTCACCAGAATTTGTGGAACTTTTTCAGACGACTCTAGCAGGTTTCCAACGTCTGTTTGGCCCCCAAATGAGTATAAAAACATGGAGAAACACGTTGGGAACTAACTTGGCAATAAGATCAAAGATTCATCATCAAATGCTCATCAAAGTGTTTATCATTTGAGAAAAGAGCCAAGTTTTGTGCTTTCACTTGTATATCTAGCAAAGAGTGCTATTGTGTGAGCTTGTGAGTTTGTAAACATTTTAAGTCTTAGAATCTCTTGAGTGTAGAGTGGTTTTTAGTGAGTCTTAAAGAAAACTAGAGAATGATTTCTAGTTAGCCTTCGAGAAAACTAGTGTTTGGTTGGGTGTGAACTTTGAAGAAAACACCATTGTAATCTTGATCAAGACATAGTGGAGGAAATCTCAAGTGGGTAAGCTTGAGGAGAGGACGTAGACTCCGGTTGGTAGAGTTGAACCTCTATAAATCCCGGTGCACTTTTTTCTTTATCTTCCTTATTTACTTGCTTTATTTGTGCTTAGCATTACTTGATTTATTTTTTATTTTTGATTGAGTGAATTTAGTTGTAAAAGTTGATTTTGCTAAAGTTTTTTAAAACAACCAATTCACCCCCCTCTTGGTTGCACTTGGGCCAACACAAACCATTGATCAAACCATTCCATCCCATCTTTTAGCATGATTTCCATGTCTTCTTTGGTTTTACATTCCTATAAGACTCTTTTTCCACCCACATACTTCACTTTGCAAGGTCTTATATCCTCCAAATCACATAGTCTCTGTAAATTCGAAATAGATTCCACCAACTTTACATCTCCCACTACAGAGCGTTGAAGCCAACTTTTTCTTCCTCTTGAGGTTCCAGTCAATTCCATCCCACCGCTTCTCTCGATTTCTGTCGATGTCATTTTTCTTATTACTCTATTGTTCTTGTCCTTTCACCACTTCTGCATAACGTCTTCCATCTCTCTTCGCGTCACTTCCATTTCTGACAATATCTGATTTCTCTATCTTCTTCACTCTTCTTCCCACATCATCTCCTCTACTATATTTTGCAATATTTACTCTCAACTTGTAAGTTCAAAATTCCACTGAGTTCCTTCTCCAAATCATTTACATTGTTCACATTCAGAAATTTTACAAACCCAAACCGGCATCCAGCTCTAGTCCTCTTTCTCGATACATATGTATCAGCAACCGTGCCATATCCACTGAAAACTTTCCACAGATGCTTTTCTTCCCAATCTTCTGGAAAATTCATGAAGAAGAACGAAGTAGTCACCTTACCCAACACTCTTCCAAAATCCTGGTTCGAGCTGCCTGCCTTGAATTGCTTTCCATATGCGGATCCCCTGTATCCCTCCCTCTCAGAAAATTTCTCTCACAGTCCCTCGTGCTCTCGCTCTCTCATTTTTTGTCACGCTAGTCATTTAATAGATTTTATCTAATTGAGGACTAATACAAAATATTTTTAAAATTTTAGAAAAAAAAAGAGAATAATAGGTTAAGAATGGAAAGGAAGCATAAATTAAAAGTTAGGGACAATCTAAAAAATTTAACCTATTTCTTATATTAGCAATTTTTTTTAACTTGGATAAAAATAAAGTACTACATATTTTATTTAAAAGAAATCCTTAAGTTGCCACTAAATTTTATTTTTTGCTATAAACTTACCCGCCCATGATCCTATATTATAGGATCAAGTATTTTTTGCATTTTTTTTGTGTTAATCTTTTCTTTAATGGCTAAACTCCTATATTGGTACTAAAGTGTTTCTTTTTTGTATCAAACATGCCGCCTTTTGTTCTACATTACTATCAAATAGTACCTTAAGTACAATAAATATTTTATACAACTTAAAATTTCAACTTAGTATTTCAAAAACTTTTATAGCTAAATCTTCTATTTTGAATAAAAGATTCAAATATATAGTAAAACTCATGTTTAATTTTGTACTACTAGATATTTTATAAAACATGAAATTTTATAGTACACATTGCACCCAATGAAAGGTTGTTACATAATAAGTGCATACATTATACACAATAACTATTTAATATATGGAAAACATTGATAACACAAGAGTTTATTTAATTTAAAAAAAAAATTATTTCTCAGTCCAAATTTCTAAGAGATAAATTATTAGATAGTTAAAAAGACTAAAAAAAAATTGATGTTACATAGACACAATTACCCTAAATTAATAGATTTCATCTAATAGAGGGCTAATACAAAATATTTTATAAATTTTAGAGCCAAAAGAGAATAATAGGTTAGGAATGGAAATGAAGCATAAGTTAAAAGTTAGGGGCTATTTAAAAAACTTACCCTATTTCTAGCTTTTTTTTTTAACTTAGATAAAATATAGTACTATATATTTTATTTAAAAGAAACCCTAGGGCTATCACTAAATTTTTTTTTCCTATAAACTTACCTACCCTTAATCCTACATTATATAATCAAGTATTGTTTGCATTTTTTTGTGCTAATCTTATCTTTAATTAATGGCTAAATGCCTAGTTTGCTACTAAAGTTTTTCTTTAATTTTGCATCAAGCATGCCGCTCTTGGGTTTATATTACTATCAAATAATACCTCAAGTACAATAAATATTTTATAAAACTTAAAAATTCAACTTAGCATTTCAAAAACTTTTATAGCTAAATATGCTATTTGAATAAAATATTTAAATATATGGTAAAACTCATGTTAAAGTTTGAACTACTAAATATTTTATAAAACTTAAAATTTCATAATACACATTGCACCAAATGAAAAGTTGTTACATAATAAGTGCATACATTATACACAATAACAATTTATTATATATAAAATATTGATAATGCAAGAGTTTACTCAATTGTAAAAAAATTATTTCCTGGTTCAAATTTCTAACAGAAAAATTATCAGATAGATAATATAATTTTAAGAAAGTGATGTTACGTAGGCATAGTTACTCTAAGTTAATAGATCTCATTCAATCAGGGACTAATATTAAATATTTTAAAATTTTAGAACCAAAAGAAAATACTTATAGGTTAAGAATGAAATGGAAGCACAAATTAAAGGTTATGCACTATCTACAAAATTTATCCTATTTTTCATATTAGCAATTTTTTTTAACTTGGATGAAAATATAATACTATATATTTTATTTCAAATAAAAACTAATGGTGTATTTAACATCAAGTTGTGCTTTAGTTTTTTATATCTATGGCTTGTATTTTCTTTCCTTTCATTTTTTCCAGATTATGCTATTGTGTTTTTTGGTAAATTTATTAAAAAATTAATTTTAAAATATATTAATATTATTTATTTTATTAATAAAAATTTTTAATGTACTTTTAATATTTAAAATGTTAAAATAAATTTGTGCTTATTATATACACTTCATTTACATTCGAAGAACGTGTCAATGACTTGTTAATATATAAAGCTAGGTGTCCCGGGAAGTGATTTCAATATAGTAATAGACTATCCTCACCACTTGGTAAAGTGGCAAAAAAAACAAGGGTTGAGATTTGGAGTTTAACTTGGGCCTCTACCATTTCCCTACAAAATGTTACTTAATGTTGATTCAGATATCTATTTAGTCCTGAAATAGTAGGCATTTCCTCATTTCCTTTAACTACATAGTATCCCATAATTTTGTACCTTGTAAAGCTGCATCTCATTAACATATATATATATATAGTAATAGAGTTGGAAAATTTGAAGTCTACTATAGATAATTAACTGGCATTTCGTAGATGAGTTGGACATTAATTATCTTGTTGATTTGACGGATGAAATTAATAATACAAAATAGTTTGGCGAGGTCGCTGTCGCCCTCAAGTGATCAACCCAAGTGCGTGTGAACAACCAATCTATACAGTTCACACCAAACTTTATTATGATCAAACAATAAACAAATACAAGAATTTGTTTGGTGCCCATATAATATGAAGATTTGGTTTTTTTGGGGCCCAAATCAGGCAACACAAAATATAGATCAGTAGAAACTGAAGTATTACTAAGAAGCAAGAACCGAAACTAAAACATGTAACAAATGGGTTTTGTCATTGCTACCGAAAGTATTTGTAACTATTATTGCTCCTTCTCAAACTAGTTTATTTTTTGTTTTTTTGTAAATATTAAGGATATGATATCACATAAACATAGTACTACCTCCATCCCATAAGTTTGACCTGAATTTATTTATATCATTATTTAGTAAAAAAAAGTATAAAAAATGTATTTAGAAATTATATGTTTTCATTTTTCATTTATATATATTTTTTTTTCATTTATATAGAAATATATTGAAGATTAAAAATATTATATTAATTATTGTTAATAGTAAATGTTGCAAAGAACTTGGGATGGAGAGAGTATTTATTTATTTTTTTAATTTTAGCTTTGACTATAAATCACACAATCATGGCAAAAAAAAAAATTATTCTAAAAAGGTACATGACAATCAGTGGCAGGTAAAAACTTTGAAGAAACTATATAAATAAACATTATTTATCTTGGAAGAAAACAATTTTAAAAATTGCCAACGAGCATTGGTCAGAGATGTTGTGATGTTTTGCTCAAATAAGAAAAGTTAAAGAAGGTTTGCGGGCTTGACGAGTAATCAGAATAAGGAAACAAACAAATACTAGGAGAAAATAGATGATGCATGTTGGTGAGCAAGAAGGACCTTTTGCATAGGGACCCAGATCTCCGTATGGTGTTGGAGAGAATCCAATATGTCCTTGATTTGGTGGAAGATAGAGAGGAGATTCAACGCTAATGATAAATATCTGGATGTCACATGCAGAACTTGCGAACAATAAAGGGGAGATTCAGGGCTAATGATAAATATCTGGATGTCACCTGCAGAACTTGCGAATAATCACTTTGAATAATGACCAAGTTGAGTTCCAAAGTGGATGCAAAAGATAGAGTTCCACAAATGGCACAAAGTTTAGTTCTAAGGCGCATTCGTAATGGGCGAGAAGAATGTCATGACAAAGTCTTGCAGGTCATTAATATCCAACGAAACCTAGGCAGTCGCTCCTAACCCAGTAGAGCTTTGTCAAGCACTATCGAGGATATAAATATCTCTCAACAATTGAGAAATTTGAAGCCAACTATGACTCCAAATTTGGCATAAGGTAGGGGAAGGTTAAAAGGCAAGGAAGATAGCTTTTGTTAAAGATCCCTGAGCATAGAGAGCGAAAGATAGAGATCACCCACTTAGCAATTAGGGATGGAAGATGAAAAGTAGCATTCTTGAATTTGAACTCGTTCTGACCAATTCAAATAATATAAAGGGTGGATATTAGAAATGGAAATCAAACTGGCGGATAATGCTTCTGACGGCTTACGAAGGATACAAGCCATGCTTCAAATTAACCATACTTTCTTTTTATCAAAGGCCATGAATAGAAATTGCGCCAAAATTTCTGAGATATCGTACAGTCCCAAAAGAGAAGGAACATTGTTTTTGAGGAGTTGTGGCAACAGGAGCATAGTGGCTCTTTTTCTTGAAAATCTTATTGATTTTGGGATCTTTTTGAAATGTGCATAGATTATGAGTTCGAGATTGGTTTGCTTTTACTCTTCTTTTTTTCTTAAAAAGGTTATTCTTGTTATCCGTAAGATGTACGGTTTCTACTATAGAAATATAGTGCTTGAGAGAATCCAACAAATCCTTGATTTGGCGAACAATAAAGAGGAGATTCGGGCTTAAAGATAAATATCTGGCTGTTGTCTATAAAACTTGTGAATAATTAGTTAGAATAATGACCAAGATGAGTTGCAGAGTAGATGAAAAAGATAAAGCTCCATGAATGACATAAAGTTTAGTTTCGAATTCACCATGAGGGAGAAGAATGTCGTGATGAAGTCTTGTAGGGTATTAACTGTTGGCGTGTGGATGAAGTCTGGTATTTTACATTACTGCATGTATACGCTGTGTAAGAAACTAGGTTGATACAAAACTCTTCTTATAGTTTATCCGATAAGCTCTGCGGATGTATATATGTATTGACAAATACGTAATGAAAGAAGAAGAAGAAAAAGATTCAAAAAACTCTATTTGCCTTCATGGTATCAGAGCAGGATTACTGCTCCACAAATCAACCTACCTGAAAAAATCCAAGCCAAAAGCACCATGGAAGATCATCTCAGAAACCCATCAACCGGCCTAACAGAGTCTAGTCTTGGAGACTGGACTACGAAACTAATCGAAGCTTTCAATAAAGCTACCTCCTTCACACCTGAACCGTCGGCCATCCCGATTGGGGTTAAGTTGGATGGTTCCAACTTCGCCCTATGGTCCCAGGTAGTCGAGATGTATATCTCAGGGAAGGATAAACTAGGGTATATCAACGGAGATTTACCTCAACCCCCAGAGACAGATCCCTCGTTTCAAAGATGGCGGACAGAGAACGCCATAGTTAAAGGATGGCTGATCAATGCGATGGATCCATCCCTGGTGAGTAACTTCATCCGTTTCCCGACAGCGAAACAAGTATGGGATGCTATCGCCGTGACCTACTTTGATGGAACAGACACTTCACAAGTGTATGATCTTCGACGTCGGGTAACTCGTACCAAACAAGTGGGTGGACCAATTGAGAAGTACTACAATGACTTGCAGGGGCTATGGAGGGAAATTGATTTTCACCGTCCTAACCCGATGAAATGTCCTGACGATATCAGACAATATAATGTGAACTTGCATGAGGATAGGGTATACACCTTCCTAGATGGTCTAGATGATCGACTTGATAATGTTCGGAGTGATGTGTTGCAGCTACAACCCTTCCCCACAATTGAGCAAGCCTATGCGTACGTGAGACGAGAGGACACTCGACAAGCAGTAATGGCCTCAGATGGTGATACCTCAGCAGGTGCCGTGATGGTATCTAAAGGAAGCAAGGCAGGGGTAAGACTGAATACAACGTCTAAATCCAAGACCCAGATAGCTGGAGGGAAATGTACTCACTGTGGGAATTCCAAGCACACCAAAGATGACTGCTTCGAATTAATTGGGTACCCAGATTGGTGGGAGGAATATTAGAAAAAGAAGAAACGCGAACGAGGTGCCCCAAGGGAGAATACCGGACGTGCTGTTGTAGCCCTTGGAGACTCCCAGCTGTCCCTTCTTCCCCAAGATGAGGTACCGGATGACTCTTACGAACAGCACCATCAAGGTAACTATGGTAGTGCGTTTGTTAGCTCTACGTCTTGTAAGATTGGTGGTTGGATTATTGACTCAGGGGCAACAGATCACATGACATTTGATGCTTGTGATCTTTCTCACACTTCTAAACCTAAAAGAACATGTATTGCAAATGCAAATGGGGTAACATACCCAGTTACAGGAGCTGGAACTGTAAAGTTGTCCTCATCCTTCTCGCTCTCACACACATTACTTGTGCCATCTCTCTCGAACAAGTTAATGTCTGTGAGTCAGGCTACTAAAGATCTTAATTGCGTAGTGTTAATGTACCCTACATTCTGTCTTCTTCAGGACATTCCCATGAAGAAGATCATTGGGCATGGTACTAAAAGAGAAGGGTTATACTACTTGGATGACCTTAGTATCGGCAAAGTTAACCATACGACAAGCAATAAGGAGAAACAGATTTGGTTGCTACATCGTCGACTGGGACATCCCTCGTTTGGCTATCTAAAACATTTGATTCCAAAGTTATTTTCAAGCACTCAGCTCTCTAACTTTAAGTGCGAAACTTGCATTGTAGCAAAAAGTCATAGAGTATCATATCCAATGAGTTTGAATAAAAATAACACTCCGTTTGCATTGATTCATTCTGATATTTGGGGTCCTTCACCTATAATCACTTCATCCGGAAATAGGTGGTTTGTGTTGTTTATTGATGACTGCACACGTATGATATGGTTGTATTTGATGAAACACAAAGATGAGGTCTTTGATATATTTCAGGCTTTCCACAAAATGATACAAACCCAATTCTCAGCTAAGATACGAGTTCTCCGAACAGACAATGGAGGTGAATATGTTAACAGAAAGTTTGAGGCGTACTTCAAACATACAGGCCTCATACATGAAACCTCATGTGCGTAAACTCCTCAACAGAACGGTATCGTTGAAAGGAAGAACAGACATGTCCTGGAAACAGCAAGATCGCTACTCATAGAGTCTCACGTGCCTGGCCGCTTCTGGGATAGTGCAGTATCAATTGCAGTACACCTCATGAATAGAATGCCATCAAAAATCCTGAACTTTAAGACTCCACTACAAGCCTTATCAACGTACGTCCCTTTACCATCCATCCTGGTAATACCTCATTGCATTTTCAGCTGTGTGGCATTCGTCCATTTACACAAGAATCAACGTACCAAGCTGGATCTGTGTGCAATTCGTTGCCTGTTCTTGGGGTATGCCACGCATAAGAAAGGGCATAGATGTTATGATCCTACTACTCAACGAACATATATTACTATGGATGTAACTTTTCTGGAATCAGAAAGTTTCTTTTCAGGGCCAAGATCCGCTTCTCCTCTTCAGGGGGAGCTTGGGAATGAAGAACAGAATCGGAGTCGGAGCTGGAGCTGGTTTAGTACCTTAGAGCCAGATCCAGAACTAAATAGTGGTCTGGATACATTTAGGCCGGAGGAAAACACGAGGGATACTGAGGAGTTGGCAGTGGAAGGAGCCGAAGGGCAGATCGATAAAACCACACATATTGAGAACGAGGAAACCGAGAATGACCGGGAGGCTAACCAGGTTGATCCCGTTCATCTATCACCCACCACGACGACATATGTACCAGCATTAAACGAATTTGATGAAGCATGTTCTCCAGTAGTTACCCCGTCCACTATCGACTAGGCTGGCTATGTGCTTCCAGATAGACACAATCATGGGAAACCACCGAACAGATACTCGCCAGACACTGAGGGGAAGAGGTCGAGATATCCAATAGCCAACTACACAAGTACTCAGGCATTATCAGAACCACTGAAGGCTTTTGCGTACCAATTGTCCTCATCTGTCATACCCAGGAACGTGGAAGAAACTCTGAGGGACCAGACATGGAGACACGCCATAAAAGAAGTGTGACAGCTCTCCTAGTTGGTTAATCAAGTAAGTGTTTACTTTACTTTGATTAAGTGTTTATTAAATTAAGTAC
>KK901671.1:32522-61491 GCA_000696445.1 Aquilaria agallochum
TCCTTGGTAAGTTACGGCCAATTGTCCACCTCTCATTTTGAACAAACTGGTAGTGGGAGGAGCTGGAGGGGTTATGGCTTTTTAATTTTTTTTTTTAAATTCTTTGATCTTCCCCACTTCCTTTTGTTTACTTTTGGCAAGAATATATATATATATATATTCCGGCTTAAAATTAAAATCGGTTGCCATTCCTACTTGTACCTATTTGTTCCCAAAAGACCAAAATTTAAACGAGAAACAAGTAATTATACGCTTAAATACCTCCTGCCCCCTAAACTATTATCACTTGGATAGATGACCCCTCAACTATAACGCATTACGACTCAATCCTCCAACTATGAAAAATTAAATGGATAACCCCGTAACACAGTCACGTGTTGTCACTCGGGTCACCTGGCCATCCGCCATAACGGTAGCTCAAGTCTTTGTCACCTAACCTTTTACCTTCATGGGCACATGACCCTCTAAACTATGGCCACTTAGACAGATAAACCCATTAGGTATCACCAGTTAGAAAGGTGACCTCTGGTGACCTCCTCAACTATGTATAAAAATATATTTATTTATTTTAATATATATGATTCTAGCATCTCGTAAAAATGAATTTAAATGAAATAATAAATTTATTTTTTTAAATTAATTCATATTATTATTTTTACTAGATGTATGAATATTGAGTTATACTAGTATTTACATGCATTTTGGAGTTATCAAATATTTCTTACAAATTTTAACTTAATTTATAACACTAAAAGACTAAAGTAAAAAAAATAAAAATAAAATAAAAAGATTGAACTTCCAGTTTCATGTTAGTTGCAGTAGGCTACTAAAACCTCAATCAATATCTCAATAACAAAAATGTCAGTCACAACTAAAGAGCGACAAAATCTACTAATGGAAAGCCTCATCACTTAAATGGACTGTGAGCTTGAGCTTAGAAAACTAAATGCTCAATCGCTTGTCTTAATGACTGGCAATTCAGTTGCTCCTAAACGTTTTACTTTTTCTGTTTATTTTAATTTTAATTATTAGAATTAAAAAATTTAAATTAATTTAATTATTTTAAACATATTGATAATTAAATAAAATAAAAATTTAAATGAAATAGTTAATTAAAAATATTTTTGTTTTAAAGTTGCTCATAGCAAAGCGGCAGTGCCAGTGGTGCTTATGGTTTATGTGAGAAATAATTACTTAAGATAAAATTGGTAAGAAATAATTAATAACTAAAAAATGTATGTAAATATTAGTGTAACTCAATATTTATATATCTGATAAAAATGACACTATGAATTGATAAAAAAACTAAATTTATTATTTTATATAAATCTTATTTTTAGGTGAGGCTAAAATCAAATATAATAAAATAAATAAACAAATTTTTATACATTGTTGAAGGAATCATCTTTTCAAGTGGTGATCCATGGGTACAAATGATGATACTTCAGGGGATCATTTGCCAATGAAGGTTGACGGTTGGTGACGATAGCTGAGGGTGATAGTTTAGGATGCGAGAGGTATGTCAGCCAATAATTATATCCATAAAATAATGCCAAAACTACAACGTATAAAGAAATTTATAAAAATAAATTTTTTTGTCTTTGGTTGGTTGTCAAAATCATCAAAAATAATTCTGGTATCTCTAACAACTTACAATAAATAAATTTGTAGTCTAGCAGTGAAAACCAGGTCAAATCCTAAAGAAAATTTTTTATCTAAAAGCTTCATGACAAAAAAAAACTAAAATAAAAGATTGGAGGGTTTTTTCAATCAAAAGCTGAAATAAATTAACTGTAGAATCAAAACAAAATTAACCAATACTAAAAACACTCAGTTCAGGGTTGATTATTAATTTCAATCATACAGTTGATTATCAAAAGAAAATATTTCTTTAATCCAAGTAAATAAATAGGACTCTATTTAAAGCTAAAAAGAACCTTAAAATTCAGCAGTAAAATTAACTAGAAAAAGCTTCAGATTAATTTCTTAATTATGAGTAACCAAATATTGAAAAGTAATTTCTAATTACCTCAAAATCAGCATTAAGATCAATGAACAAAAGTTTATTCCAGGTAATAATCCAAAAGCTTGAACAATTTAACCTGCCTTATTTCTCCGTATGAATTAACTAAAAATAAAAGTAATCTCCAATCAATTCATTTGCTTCTAATTGAATTATTCAACTAAGCGGTTGAAAGAAAATCAATCAGATTTGTAATCGCAAAACCAATCTAATAAGCGAGAACAGGAAAATTAATTGTAATAAATCTGAACAATAAAGAAGTAAATACTTGACATTAAAGAAAATTTAAGCAAGAAAAATTAATCTTCATAACCGGTGTTTGTTGACACCCAATTTCGTCCGGCCTTTTTAAAAAAAATTAAAAAAATTAATTAAAAAAAAGAGAAAAGAAAGGAAAATTAAATTAAATAGTTTAGAGGGAGCATTTTGTTTTATAGGATTAGTTAAGTTAATATATATATATATATATATATATATATATATATATATATATATATATATATATATCTGTGTGTGTGTGTGTGTAAAAAAAATTAATTGAATTAAAAAAAAAGAAAATAAAATTAAATAAAATTATTAATAATTAATTAATTGTTATTATTATTATTAAAATTTATTAATTAAATTAAATAGTTTTGAGGGCATTTTTTTTATAAGGGTTAGTCAAAAAAATAATAATGATATATGTGCATATATGTATGCATAAAATATAAAAGAAAATTCCATAAAAAAATTAACAAAAAAGAAAAGTTTTGGGTAAAAATGACAAAATTGAGAAGTTTGGAAAAATCTGACAGAATATGGGAATTTCAGGAAAATTTGGTCATCTTTCGCGTCATTTTTGGGCCAAACAGACGGTTTTGGCCTTAATTGACAGAAAAGGACAAATTTGTCTCAATCATAAGTTTCAGGAACATATCAAAATTTAAAGAGACATAAAGGACTAAAAATGTTATTTTACCAAATTAAGATATAAGTCTGTTTTTAATTAAATTTCGAATTATTTTTAATTAAAGGAATCCAGGGCCCCTTCCTCTATAAATAGGGGTTGAAATATATGAATAAAGAACGAAACAAATCAATATTAGAGCTCCTAAAAAAAAGGGAAAACTGTAGAAAGAGTACCTAGCCCTCCTCCATTCTCCCAAAAAAATCCTAAACTTCTGAGACCCCCTTTCTCCGCTCTCCGTTTTCTTTTCCAAACTCTGCCGTTTCTCTTTCTCGCCGTCCATTTCTTCCAGCTCACCACCCTGTCTTCTCTCTCCCTTCCCCTGCCGCCGGCGCTTTGCCGTTTTTCCTCCTCTCTCTCCTTTTCTTTCCGTCGCTCACCGTGCTCCTCCTCCACCGTCACCCTTCCTCTCCCTCTTTCCCTTCCTTTCCCTCTCTCTCTCTTGCCTCGCCGCTCTCTCTTCCCAGCTACATCCAGCCGGCCACCGCTCTTTCCTCCGTCACGTCTGCTCGCCACCAATGCTGCCGGCCAAGTGGCCTTCCCCCCTTTTCATCGTCGCCAGCAAACTGAAGAGAAGAAAGAAGCTATTTCGTAACAATTAAAAAAATTAATTAATTGGTATAACCTCATTTTAATACCTCATCTTCTTATATTTTTACATTCAAGTCACTAACTATCTTTTATTTTTTGTAGAAAACTAACTATAAACTCTTGTGTATCTTGTTATTTTTTTTTATTTTTTATGGAAAGTTATACCTCCTACCTTTTATTTTTTAAGTGGATGGCCAAAAAGCCCCACTTTTCTTTATTTATTTAATTTCTGCAATCATTTAATTTATGCAATTTTATCTTTTAAGTGGATGGCCAAAAAGCCCCACTTTTTCTTTATTTATTTAACTTTCTGTAATTATTTAATTCATGCAATGTTATTTTTAAGTGGATGGCCAAAAACCCCACTTTATTTTTATTTATTTATTTTCCTTTAATTTCCCTTTATTTACTTTATGTGCTTTTATTTATTTATTTATTTATTTGCATGTGTTATTTAATTTATGCATTTTTTATATATTTTTAAGTGGATGGCCAAAAAAAAAGGCCCACTTTATTTTTATTTATTTATTTTTCTTTAATTTTCCTTTATTTACTTTATGCAATTTTTATTTTTTTATGTCAATGGTTAAACTTATTTCATTTATTTCACTTTTAGCCATAAATAAATAATAAATAATAAAAAATAAAAAAAGAAGAGTTTTTTTTATGTGAACAATTAACCTTACTTTATTTTTTTTTTTTAGGGCTAACCAAAAATCCATTTTTTTAAGCCCCCATCCTTTATTATTTTGAACACATATCTTTCTTTCTTATTTATTTCTTTAAAAACAACAAAAAGTTAACCTTTTATTCCTTTTATTAAAAATTTAAAAGAAATCATAACTAGACGATTCCAAAAATCAATTTTATTTTAAGTATATCTTTAAAATCTATGGACAAGATAATTTTTTCATTTATTTAAAAAAATCTTTCATCAAATTAAAAAAATAAAAAATAAAACCATTAAAATCCAATAAAAATTATGACCAAAAAATTAATAATTAATTAAATAACTAACAGTAAATTAAATATTAAATTAAATTTCATATCCAAATGATCTGACAGGATCCATGGTTTAGAGAAAGAAAATATCAAACTTTATTTTAAATAGAATAAAGTATCCAAAAATAAAATTAATTTTTAGATAGTTACTTTAAAAATCTTTCATCCAGTAAAAAGAATAAAAATAAAAACATTTTTAATAAAATAAATATATATATGAATATCAAGACTTTATTTATTTTTTACTTATTTCTTTTAAATAAAAAAAATATAACTTTTTAGTTCCTCTATTAAACAAATAAAAATTCATAACCAAATGATTCACAAAAAAAATTAAATTCTTTTTAATTATCTATTTTTTTTACTTCTAAATTATATGTATATTTTTAGACTTATAAATTTAAAAAAAAATATTTCATCAAACAAAAAGAAAAGAATAAAAAAGGATAAAACAAAACAAATTTTTAAAAAAATAAATAAATAAAATAGATAAATATATAATATTTTTTTAAAAAAAAATTAACATTAAGATCATTAAAAAAATCCAAAATTTCATAAAAAATAATGCAAAAATTAAATTAATAGTTAATTTAATAAAATAAAATTTAAAAAATTAATTACTAATTTGCATATCCGGATGATCCGACAGGATTCATGGTTTGGAAAATATTAACTTTTTAATAAAAAATGAATAAAAATTAAATACCAAGATAAAAATCCATATTTGGATAATTCGACAGAATTTATGATATGGATTATTGTTTAATTAAAACATTTAACAATAAAAATTAAATTAAAATTTTCATTAAACTCCGTATCCGGGTAATTCAATAGAATCCATGGTTCGTAAATATCAAGTTTATTATAAAATCGTGCAGATTAATTACCAAGATTTTTTTTAATCCACATTAATTTAATAATCCACATCTAGATGATTCAGTTAAAATTTATGATTTGAAAATTAACTGAAATTATTTTAAAGCAAGCAAAACAAAATTAAAATCAACTAAGGTACCAATTTTGGGCGTTAAGATAGAGTTATTTTAACGTAACCGTACTCCCAAACCCCTGAACTCTCGCAGACTATTTTAAGGTATCCAATCGACCTGAGCGAAAACCGATTGGTGGCGACTCCCGACAACCCGCACGTTGCCACAGCTTGGCGACTCCACTAGGGACTTATCTCGTTAGTGAGTCAAGCCAAAAAGTTGATTTTGTTTTGTTCTGCTTTGCTTATTTTTATGTGGATTTACGTGTTATATTTATTTTGTGTAAACATGCATTATGCATTCATGACATGAAGCTCTATACCCGAGCTTCCTTAAATCGAACACGTTCTTTCAAAGCGAAATTGGTGTTGTTGTCCTTGTGAGACTATGGTCTCCAAGCCTTCACCGGTTTCAAGGTAGTAAAGTAGTGTATTGCCTCCTGAGATGGATAGTCTTTACATAGGCCCATGAAAAGCTACGACTCGAATTAATCTTTTCCTTATATAAACCCTCGAGGGTAAGGAATTGGGCTGTCACTATAATTTAGTGATGGGATTCGGGAGCTATCCTTGGCCATTTTGATAAACCACCTTATGCATATAGAACTCCCCACCTAACCATAGAACTAGCCATAAAATTCCTCCCATTTACCAACGCCATAAGCATGTCATTGTTATGCCATTTTGTTGCTTTACCCTTTGTTTTCTTCGTGTTTTATATTTATGGCTTTGGCTTCTTTTCTCATAATAGTTCATGAGTTATTAATTGCTATTAAACTTGTTAATAACCTTGTTTTTCTTTTGTTGTAGTTTTGTTTTGTGCAATTTTTCTTCATCCATCAAAACCACGCATCAAACTATAATAACTTTTGGTCTTTCTAGTGAAAACTAGAAGTCTTGAAGTTCCACGATAGTTGATAATCAAACTCACTCATTGCATGCATCCATTACATCAATTATGTGCATATAGAGTCTGATAAAAACATAATCTCATTTTGTATTGCATGCACATCCATTACATCAATCACATGCATATAGAGTCTGATAAAAACATAATCTCAGTTTGTATTGCATGCATATCCATTACATCAATCACGTGCATATAAAGTCTGATAAATACAAAATCTCATTTTGTATTGCATGCATTACATCAATTGCATACATTTAGAGTCTAATAAAATGAATCTTACTTTAAAAAGGTTAAAATTGGACGCCAACACCGATATTCAACTTGGCTGCAAACAAGACTAATGGCAGAGCAAACTGAAGGACGTCTCATAGATATGGAGTCCAAGATAGAAAGCATGGCTAAACAAATGAAACAATTGATGGAGCTAATTAAGGGGAAAGCAACCCAAATCCCCGTCAAAGAACCTCAGGATCCCATTTATCCTCCGGGATTCACCCCACAACGGATCTCAGTTCAAGAAAATTTATTTCAGGAATCAGATCCATCCGCTAGTGTTCACCTGAAACAAAATACCACCTATAGAGAGAAGAAGACACTATCAAAGGAAGAAGAAGAAGAATCTCAAAAGCTCGAGACTATAGAAAGGAGGCTTCGAGCCATTGAAGGTGGTACTATATTTGGATTTCTCTCAGTGGATGATCTTTGCCTGGTGCCAGATGTTGTGATTCCATCGGACTTTAAAGTGCCAGACTTTGTGAAATATGATGGAACAAGTTGCCCCATCACTCACATTACACTGTTTCTAAGGAAGATACAACCACTCACAAAAGACGAGAAGGTGTGGATAGCACTTTTTCAAGAAAGTCTTACAAAGTCAGCACTACAATGGTATCTAAGCCATGGCCCAAGAAACATCAAAACATGGAATGACCTCGCTCAAGCTTTCATCAACAATTATAAACATGTTATGGACCTTGCCACAGATCGCCAAACTCTCCAGAATATGGAAAAGAAAAAGCAAGAAACCTTCAAAGAGTACGCTCAAAGGTGGAGGGACTTAGCCGTACAAGTTCAGCCACCCATGATGTAGAGAGAAATGGTTACTTTATTTGTCCAGACACTAAAGTACCCATACTACAACAAACTTATTGGCAATTCGGCAACCAATTTCTCAGACATTGTCATGTCTGGAGAAAGAATTGAGCACGGAATTGGGACCGGGAAGATTACTGAGTCCTTCAGTGATGCTATGAAAAGAAGAGGACCATCTAGAAGAAAGGATGAGGAAGTGCAACAAATAGGACGCGGAAGAGGGATTCCCCTTGTGGGTACTGTGGCTACTGGGCCTCGCTTGCCCTACTCTACCAATAGGCCCAATGATTATCCTCCCAATAGGCCCAACAATTATCCTCTCAATAGGCCTAATCAATTGCGGCCACCTATTCTGACCCCTTCAGTACCCACACAAAGACCAAGAGAAGTTTTTGCGCCAATTCCTATGACATACACTGAGTTGTATCCAAAGCTCATTGAAAGCCAACTTATCCACCCAATTCCTACAAGGCCATTGGAACCCCCATACCCAAGGTGGTAGGACCCCAACATAATTTGCCAATATCATGATGGCGTTGCGGGCCATGGCTTGGAAAATTGCATAGCATTGAAACGCATAGTCCAACAATTAATCGAGTCAAAGTGGTTAGACTTTTCTGATGAACTGAATGTCACTCACAACCCATTGCCACCCCATCAAGCTAAACCAGTCAATATGATAGAAGAACACCGACTGATAAAGAAGTCAGTTAACAACATTACAACCCCTCTTAAGCATGTATATTCATGTCTTACGAAAGAAGGGGTCATCATTGGAAAGCCTTCTCTCGGATACAAAGAATTCGAAGATGAAGAATGATGTGATTTTCATGATAGTAAGCGTCATTCCATCCAGGAATGCTCAAAATTCCGTGAAAGTCTACAAAGACTCATAGACTCATCCCAACTCATCATTTTTATGTCAAATAAAGATGATGATGTAAATGTAATCATTAAAGAACGGGAAGTCAATGCTATGCCAAGACCACTAGTCATACCAATTTCAAAACCTACTGTTAAGCCTTTAAGAATTCAAGTCCCGAGTCCATTCCCCTACAAATCAGACAAGGCTATTCCATGGAGCTATGATTACACTGCCAACATCACATCAACTCCGTTAGAGGTTGGGAGCATGACTATAAGTGGTTGATATTATTCTCCGGAGCAAATGAACAAACTCCAACAAGATAAGAACATCACAGACCCAACAAGTGGGCCTTTTGGTACAAATACATCAAAAGAGCAAGAGATGCCTCGAGCGGTAACAGATGAACAAGCTAGTGAGTTTCTCAAACTCATAAAGCAAAGTGAGTACAACATCATGGAGCAGTTAAATCACTTGCCAGGAAAGATTTCCATACTTTCACTACTTTTAAGTTCTGTTGCTTATCGAGAAATCCTCCTCAAAGTCTTAAGTAAGGCCTATGTTGAGCAAGATATTTCCAAAAATAGTTCTGACCACCTCGTCAACAACATCACGGCACAGAATCTCATCACATTCACTGACGATGAGATACCAGCGGAAGGAAGAGGTCACTCTAAGGCTCTACATATTTCGGTTAAGTACAAAGATCGAATTATGGCTAGAGTTCTTATCGATAATGGGTTAACTCTAAATGTAATGCCACTTGAAACCTTACACAAGCTTGGGATAGACCCATCATACCTCAACAACAGTCATATCATCGTTCGAGCATTTGATGGGATGAGGAGAGATGTTGTTGGAGAAATAGAGCTGCCGATAGCAATCGGCCCTTGTGTCTTCCACATCACATTCCAAGTTATGGACATTAATCCTTCTTATACTTGTCTATTGGGAAGACCATGGATCCATATGGCTGGAGCAATTCCCTATTCATTATACCAATAATTGAAATTCATTATTGAAGGAAAGTTAATCACAATCTTTGCTAAAGAAGACATTCTGCTATCAAGACCTGTGGATGCTCAATATGTCGAGGTTAATGAAGATATACCTAATTGCTCTTTCAGGTCTTTTGAAATTGTTAATGCTACCTATATCGGTGAATATGGAGAAGAACCCGTGCCTAGCATCTCCAAAATGAGTCGCATGATTGCCAAACTCATGATGAAAAGAGGATACTCACCGGGGTTAGGTTTGAGACAAGATTTACAAGGAATCCAGATTTACAAGGAATCCCAGAGCCATTGAAAATCTCTGCTAATTAAGGGAAATACGGCCTAGGTTTCACACCGACAAGACAAGACAAAATGAAGGCGATAGCTGAAAAGAGAGAAAAGAAGATTGCACGATTAACAAGGCATCCTCTAGAAGAAAGAAATCTGGATATCCCTAACATCACTGAAACATTCGTGAGTGGTGGCTTGATTCCGAAAAATGACAATGAAGGCACGCTGACCATCAGCATCAACAAGTCTTTTGAAAGTCTTTTGATTCAGGCAATAATCACTGATTCACTCGAAGATGAGGAGCTCGTTCAACCCTGTAGCCCACGGGATGTGCTGAACAATTGGGAGGCTATAGAACTGTCTGTTATAATCGAGAGCTTTTTAAAGTAATCTAATAGTAAAAACCTCCAAAAGAAAGGTTCAATCAATAGGGTGTAGTCTTTGCTTAAGTGAACCTTTTAGTTATTGTTTTTCATTCCAATAAAGTTGTGATTTATGCACACTATAAATAAAGTAACAGTTTGCATCCATCTCATTCTTGCCATTTTCTCTTCTATCTTTTCTCTCAGGTTAATGCAGACCTGAAACTCTCTTTGATGACAATGAAAGAATAAACTTTGATAATCCTGTAAACGCCACCAACTTGGATGATGAAGATCTTCAAATATCTCCTGAGTTATTAAAAATGATCGAGCGAGATGAAAATGAAAGAGCAACGAGTCAGGAACCAACTGAGACATTCAACTTGGGAGATAGTCAGGATATAAAAGAAATCAAGATTGGCACTATATTTCCTCCTGAAGAGAAAGAAGAACTAGTCCACTTATTGAAGGAATATGTGGATGTATTTGCTTAGTCATACCAAGATATGCCTGGCTTAAGCTCAGACATAGTGCTACACAAAATACCATTGAAGCCTGGGGCGAAGCCTGTCAGACAGAAGTTATGAAGATTAAAGCCGGATCTGATCTTGAGAGTAAAAGATGAGATTCGAAAGCTATGGGATGCAGGATTCCTCAGGGTCGCTGAATATACAGAATGGGTTGTTAACATTGTTCCAGTTGAAAAGAAATAGAGTGGGAAACTAAGAGTTTGTCAGGACTACTAGCCCTTGAACGAAGCCAGTCCTAAAGATAACTTCCCACTTCCTTACATCGATACGCTGGTGGATAATACTGCAGGAAACTCTTACTTTTCTTTCATGGATGGCTTTTCTGGATATAATCAAATCAAACTTGATCCAGATGACATGATAAAAACTGCTTTTATTACCCTTTGGGGTACCTTCTACTAGAAAGTGATGCCTTTTGGGTTAAGGAATGCTGGTGCTACATATCAAAGAGCGATGGTCATGTTATTCTATGACATGATGCATAAAGAAATTGAAATATATGTAGATGACATGATCGTCAAAACTTTCACTGCTGGGGGGCATCTAAAAGTGCTAAGAAAACTATTCGATAGACTTCGCAAATATCAGCTAAAGTTGAATCCTGCCAAATGTACTTTCGGAGCGTCTTCAGGAAAGTTATTGGGTTTCATGGTAAGCAAATATGGGATTCGAGTTGACCCAAGCAAAGTCAAGGCGATACAAGAAATGCAACCCCCGAAGACTCCAAAACAAGTAAGAAGTTTTCTAGGCAGAATTAACTTCATAGCAAGGTTCATATCAAAATTGACATCCAAGTGTGAACCTCTTTTAAAATCACTAAAGAAGAATAATCCGATCGAGTGGAATAACGAATGTCAAGAGGCATTCGAGAAAATCAAGCAATACCTATCAAATCTACCAATATTGGTACCACCTCGGTCTGGAGAACCGTTGATTTTATATTTATCCATACAGGATTCTTCATTAGGATTCGTATTGGGCCAACGTTATTAGATAGGCAAGAAAGAGCATGTAATTTACTATTTGAGCAAAAAACTTACCACATATGAAGCAAAATACTCAGTAGCAGAAAAGTCTTGTTGTGCCCTTGCATGGGTAGCACACCGACTACAACATTACATGCTCAACAACATCACATTGCTGATCTCCAAGACTGATCCCATAAAGTACATTTTTGAGAAACCCGCTTTATCAGGCAGAATCGCAAAATGGCAAGTGCTGTTGTCTGAATATAACATACTGTATGTCACCCAAAAAACTGTAAAAGGAAGTGCGATTGCTGAATATTTGGCTGATAGAGCATTAGATGATTATGAGCCAATGAGAATGAACTTTCCTGATGGAGATATAATGACGATCGAACAGGAAGTCTTTGAAGATGATGAAACATAGAAGATGGCGTTCAACGGAGCATCTAATGCTTTGGGACAAGGGATTGGGGCTATACTCATCTCTCCAAGTGGAGAGCAGTTCCCCCTTACAGCAAAAATCACATTTTATTGTACCAATAATATAGTAGAATATGAGGCATGTACTATGGGACTCCAAATGGCACTAGGATTGAAAGTACGAGATCTCCGAGCTTATGGGGATTCCACATTGGTCATATATCAAATCAATGGAGAATGGGAGACAAGGGATTCGAAATTGATCCCTTACCAGAAGCTTATACTAGACTTGGCAGGAAAATTTAACAGTATAAGCTTCCACCATCTTTTAAGGGAAGATAATCAAATTCCGGATGCTTTAGCTACTTTAGCTGCTATGTACAAAATAAGTGACCCTGAGCATACTCATGTTTTTGAAATGAAAATACTGGATTCCCCAGCTTATTGCATGAGTGTGGAGAAGGAATTGGATGGGAAACCTTGGTATCACGATATCAAGAAATACCTCCGAGAACGAGAATATCCACCAGAAGCATCAGAAAATGACAAGAAATTTTTACGAAGGTTGTCAATGGGTTTCCTTTTAAACCTAGACATACTTTATAAGAAGACCCCAGACTCGATGCTGCTTCGTTGTGTAGATGCTCATGAAGCACGAAAGATTATGGAAGAAGTTCATTCTGGAATGTGTGGAGCACACACTAGTGGTCATACCGTGGCAAGACAAATAATGAGGGCTGGCTACTATTGGCTCACATTAGAAAGTGATTGCATCAATCACGTGAGAAAATGTCATAAGTGCCAAATATATGCCAACAAGATCCAGGCTCCACCTACTCCTCTTAATGTAACAGCAATACCTTGGCCTTTTGCCATGTGGGGAATTGATGTCATTGGAGCAATTACCCCTAAAGCTTTTAATGGTCACAAATTCATTCTAGTGGCAATTGACTATTTCACTAAATGGGTAGAAGCTATGTCTTATGCAAATGTAACTCAAAAGGTAGTACGCCGGTTCATTAAGAAAGAGATCATTTGCCGCTATGGGTTGCCAGAGTGTATCATCTCAGATAATGCCACGAACTTGAATAATGCAATGATGCAGACCTTATGCCGACCGTTCAAGATCAAACATCTCAATTCAGCACCTTATCGACCGATGATGAACGACGCAGTAGAAGCTGCCAATAAAAATATCAAGAGGATAATTGAGAAGATGACTATCACTTACAAAGACTGGCATGAGATGTTACCTTTCGCATTACATGCTAATAGAACTTTTACCCGTACTTCTACTGGAGCAACACATTTTTCTCTGGTATATGGTTTGGAAGCTATATTGCCCGTTGAAGTTGAGATTCCTTTATTATAGGTACTAATGGATACTTAATTGAAAGAAGCAGAATGGGTCAAAGCTAGATATGAGCAATTAAATCTAATTGATGAAAGAAGAATGACGGCCCTCTGCCATGGGCAACTTTATCAAAGGAAGATGATTCGTGCTTACAATAAAAAGGTTCGCCCATGGCGGTTTCATAAAAGTGACATAGTGCTCAAGAAAATTCTACCCATTCAGCATGATTCTAGAGGAAAATGGGCCCCAAACTATGATGGGCCATATGTTGTGAAGAAAGTATTTTTAGGAGGGGCTCTAATTCTGACAGAAATGGATGGACGAGAGCTACCAAAGCCAGTAAATTCAAATTCAGTAAGGAAATACTTTGCATAATGAGGAAGTTTACGGATAGAAGGGAATAAATGAATATAGGGTTACCAAAGCTTGTTTGATCAAAGTTGTCAAAGAGAGTGTTCTTCCCTCACACTTTCATTGTTCTTCATCTGTACCTAAGACTTTTATATTCTCTTACTCATAAATGAAAAGCCAATTCTTTTCTTCAAATCTCACATTCAACTTTTATATCCTCTTTACTTACAAATAAAAAGTCAATTCTCTCTAGCTTTTTTTTGTTTTCCAAATCTCACATTCTTGCTGGCCTCAATTGTGCAATAAATTGTGACTTTGTAGGAAGGATAGTAATAATTAAAACTCAAAAAAAGCAAAGATCGTAGATTACATTGTTAAGCTTTCTGAATTAAAAAAAAAGATTACTTTGTTAAGCTTTATGAATTAAAACAGGTAAGATCGAGGTCCTGCTTTGCGAATGGCACAAAACATTGGTTAACAGGAAAAAGGAGTAACAAATCTTCGGGTGAGTCCCTGGGTAGTTGCCTTGATGATCGCTTCAGAAGTCTTGAAAATGAAAATAGGAGCATGATCATGTCAACAAGAAGGAATCATACTCATGAATGTTTCATTTGGATGACTACCCAGAAAGGCATAAAGTATGAAGCGAGCGAACATTAAGGAAGTTGAGGCCAAAACAAGTCAAGGAAAACTTCTTTGAAAGGGGTTTCGAAAAAAATTGAGCTTTTGAGGCAATGGACAAGAACTGAGAAGCATAAAGAGATTTAATGGTAATCCGATAAGGCGATCACAAGGAAGATCCAGTAAAGCAAAGACATGAAGAACTAGATCCATGAAAACAAAAAAAAAAACAAAAGAAAAAAATTCAAAAAAAAAAAACCATCAGTTACACATACTCTGCATTCATGCATTTCATGCATGCATGGCTTTTGCATAACAGGCATTAAATGGAAAGCATATTTGTGGCATGATTACGGTAGTATAAGCTGAGACCTCAATGACATCAGCTTTTACCAGTCTATCACCAGATGCACAACTAATACACTGGACCAAGCCGCATCAGGAATTCAAGGATAAGGTAGACAATATGCTAAAAGCCTGGCAATCGATTCAATAATTGAGGCTACACCCAGAAGGACAGGATTGACGTCAGCTTAGTAGTATCCAAGATAAGATATATCTATAAGTCAAGGATCAGGTAGACGTCAAGAAATATTGTCATTGACAATTTTTCAAAAGCTAGCAATGGATTCAATAATCGAGGCTTCACTCACAAGGACAGGATCGACGTCAGCTCAACGGAATATCAAAGATAAGAAATATCTATGACATCAAAATATNTAAGAGTTTTGATGCATAAAGGAATCCCTGAAGATGTGCGGTGGTTAATCGAAGCTAAGGTTCGTCTGGCAGGTGAAATCTCAGAGGCATTTGTGTCTCACATGCCCGGCATAGGGAAAAGCTCTTATGCCAAAAAGTGAACAGCGAAAAGGTTACAAGTCTGCTATAAATGTGGTCGGTGGACTTGTAATATTAAATGTCATTCTTTAGGAATGATCTCCGATAATCGAGAAGATAAAATACGATTCATCAAGAATGGCCTGAGTAAGGACTCATTGGATGATATCCAATTAACTTTTGAGATGCATTCTTGTGGATCAGTGCAACGCAAACTTCTTGGTTTATGGAGTATTTTTTATGAAGAACGAGAGCGTTATAGTCCCAGGAATCTGACTTTAAATGACCCTGTTTGTCAGTTTGTAAGAAAATTGGATGAGAAGCAAATCCCCGATTCATAGAAGGCATTGAAGCCATTACTAGACATAAAACTAGTGGAAGATGTGAGCCACAGTCACAATTACTGTACATACAATTTTTCACATTTGGAAAATTTGCCTTTTCTATTGACAATAAAGTACTTGATTCTGTAAATGTAATAAACACATTATCCTTTCATCACTATAAATGCGTGTTCTTCTTTCCAGTTAAGCAGCCGATACGGTACTCCATGACTCCCAAAGTCAGTTATTTCAGTTTTTGACAATAACTTATTCCTTTCCCTCATCTCTCAAATTCTTCTCTCATCAATGGATTCTACTCTCTCTGCCCTGCGAAAGTACTTTCCTTCCCTCCCAATAAATGTTCTTAAACAGATCTACCATGCTAGATGTGAAAGAATCAGAGTATTTATGCACAAAGGCATTCCTGACAATGTGCAGTGGTTAATTGAAGCTAAAGTCCGTTTGGCTGGTGAAGTTGCAGATGCATTTATGCCTCGTATGCCAGGTTTAGGTAAAAGCGCTTATTCCAAAAAAAGAAGAGTAAATAGGCTAGGTGTCTGTTATAAATGCGGACGATGGAATTGCAATACTAAATGTCGCTCTTTAGGATACATCTCCACAAGTTGCGAAGATAAAACAAAATTCATTAAGAATGGTCTGTGAAAGGAATCTCTAGAAGATATCCGAGGGACTCTTAAAACACATTCTTGTGGAATAGTGCAACGTGAGATTGTTGATTTATGGAGGACTTACCATAAAGAACGAAACTATTACAGTCTTGGGAATCTGACTTTAAATGACCCCGTTTGCCAGTTTGTAAGAAAACTGGATGGGAAGCAAATCCCCGACTCATAGAAGGCGTTGAAGCCATTACTGGACGTAAAACCAGTGAAAGATGTGAGCCACAGTCACAATTACTGTACATATAAGCTGTCATTTTGAAATTTGTCTTTTCTTTTGACAATAATGTACTTGCTTCTGTGAGCGTAATAAACACGTTATCCTTTCATCACTATAAATACGTGTTCTTCTTTCTGGATACGGTACTCTGTGACTCTCAAAGTCAGTTATTTCTGTTTCCTACAATAACTAATTTCTTCCTTTCTTCTCAAACTTCTCCTTCATCAATGGAGTCTTCTCTTTCCGCCCTGCGAAAGTATTTTCCTTCCCTCCCGATAAATGTTCTTAAAAAGATTTATCAAGCTAGATGTGAAAGAATCAGAGTATTTATGCACAAAGGCATTCCTGATAATGTGCGATGGCTAATTGAAGCTAAGGTTCATTCGGCTGGTGAAGTTTTAAATGTATTCATACCCCGTATGCCCGGCTTTGGTAAAAGCGCTTATGCCAAAAAGAGAAAAGCAAAGAGGCTAGGCGTCTGTCATAAATGTGGATGGTGGATTTGCGACACTAAATGTCGTTCTTCAAGGATGATCACCAGAAATCATGAAGATAGAAGAAAATTCATTAAGAATGGCCTGCGTAAGGAATTTCTGAAGGATATCCGAGAGACTCTTGAAGCACACTCTTATGGAATGGTGCAATTTGAGATTGTCGGTTTATGGATGACTTTCCAAAAAGAACGAGATCGTTACAGTCTTGGGAATCTGACTTTAAACGACCTTGTTTGCCAGTTTGTAAGAAAACTGAAAGGGAAGCAAATCCCTGATTCATAGAAGGCATTGAAGCCGTTACTGGACGTAAAACTAGTGGAAGGCATGAACCAAAGTCACGACTACTATACATACTAGCTGTCATTTTGGAAATTTTCCCTCTTTTCTGACAATAATGTACCTACTCCTGACGTGAACCACAGTCAGGACTATTGTTTATGCTAGCTGCCATTTTTGAAAATTTTCCTCCTCTTCCGACAATAATGTATCTACTCTTGAAAATATAATTATTGGATTATCTTTTCATCTCTATAAATACATCTTCTTCTCTTCATCCTTCACAAGGTTAAGGATAGGAATGAAGAAAACCTCAACTCGTAAGTCCCGAAGTATTTATGTATTTTCTGAGGCTTTTCCTGGAAAAGATGAAGTGTACTTAAAGGCAGCCAACCATTTGGGTAGAGTATTAGCCGAACGAAAAATACATTTAGTTTATGGAGGAGGTAGTGTCGGATTAATGGGAGGCGTAGCATCAGCAGCATCTTTAGGAGGAAGTCAAGTTCTGGGCATTATCCCTGGACTTTTGAAGTTCGTTTCTGGGGGCACGATTGGAGAAGAGCTAGTGGTTAAAAATTTGCAAGAGTGTTTGTTACAAATGCTTTTTAATTCTAATTCTTTTATTGCTCTACCAGGTGGTTTTGGCACATTGGGAGAAGTCTTCTAAATTGCTTCCATGGCCCAACTTAATTTGCATAAGAAACCCATTGGGCTATTGAATGTTAACAATTTCTTTGCGAGTCTGATATATTTTGTGGATCATGCTATGCAGAAGAATTTTATATCAAGAATAGCATGACAAATCCTACTATCCGCAAAAACTGCTGAAGAATTGTTTGATAAAATGCAAGCTTTTGTTCCTGAACCAGATCCAGTGATGATTCAGATAGACTGGACACGACAGTCTTTCCCGACTAGTTCCGTCCCATAATTGTCCTTTACTCAGCCTGTAAAAACATTGTGGAAGAAGAAGCGATCCGATCTGTTCTTCTTGTCATTTAGTTTTATTATCAGCATTTTCTTTCATGTTTTGGTTTTTCTTTTCAAGGAATTTCTTTCTTTTTTATCTTGTAGGATAGTTTTGTTCATGCTGTTATTAAAACCATAGGACAAAGCCTTTAGTTTGGAATGGCTGAGTAAGGAGTAATTTTGTTTACTCTTGAGACGCATCCTATTAAGTCCACTAGTCAGGACATTTTGGGGTAGTTAAGCTTCAACCTTATTTGGATGATATATCTCACAAGGGAATCTATATTTTCTGAAGAAAATATTAGATGAAACCTTGGATATTGATTCCAAACATCCATACCCTTACATAATTTTTCTGTTTTATTTCACATTATCAAGATTCACTCATCTCATGGAAGTTTAAATTTTTTGCACTCACCTATCATTAAAATTCACACTTCCGAAGAAATCATTCTAACTTCGATTGCCTTCATACAAATTTTGCTCGAGGTACTCAAAAAGGAGAAAATAGTTTTTCTCCACAATCAATCAATCAATCAATTTTTCTTCAATGATAGGAAGGTTCCTATCGTAGAGGTCTTAAGGAAGGTTCCTTAGCCTCAAACTCAATCATCAATCAATCAATTTTTCTTTAACGATAGGAAGGTTCCTATCATAGAGGTCCTAAGGAAGGTTCCTTAGCCTCAAACTCAATCCATCAATCAATCAATTTTTCTTCGACGATAGGAAGATTCCTATCGTAGAGGTCCTAAGGAAGGTTCCTTAGCCTCGAACTCAATCCATCAATCAATCAATTTTTCTTCGACGATAGGAAGGTTCCTATCATAGAGGTCCTAAGGAAGGCTCCTTAGCCTCAAACTCAATCAATCAATCAATCAATTTTTTCTCGACGATAGGAAGGTTCCTATCGTAGAGGTTCTAAGGAAGGTTCCTTAGCCTCAAACTCAATCAATCAATTAATCAATTTTTCTTTGACGATAAGAATCAATCAATCAATCAATTTTTCTTCAACGATAGGAAGGTTCCTATCGTAGAGGTCCTAATGAAGGTTCCTTAGCCTCAAACTCAATCTATCAATCAATCAATTTTTCTTCAACGATAGGAAGGTTCCTATCGTAGAGGTCCTAAGGAAGGTTTCTATCGTAGAGGTCCTAAGGAAGGTTCCTCAGCCTCAAACTCAATCAATCAATCAATCAATTTTTCTTCAACGATAGGAAGGTTCCTATCGTAGAGGTCCTAAGGAAGGTTCTTTAGCCTCAAACTCAATCAATTAATCAATCAATTTTTCTTCAACGATAGGAAGGTTCCTATCATAGAGGTCCTAAGGAAGGTTCCTTAGCCTCAAACTTCAATCAATTTTTCTTCAACGATAGGAAGGTTCCTATCATAAAGGTCCTAAAGAAGGTTCCTTAGCCTCAAACTCAATCCATCAAGCAATCAAATTTTCTTCAACGATAGGAAGGTTCCTATCATAGAGGCCCTAAGGAAGGTTCCTTAACCTCAAACTCAATCAATCAATCAATCAATTTTTCTTTTGTGACCCCATTTCTCTGCTCTCCATTTTCTTTTCCAAACTCGTCCGTTTCTTCCAGCACGCCACCCTGTCTTCTCTCTCCCTTCCCCTGTCGCCGGCGCTTCGCCATTTTTCCTCCTCTCTTCTTCATTTTCTCTCTCCTTTTCTTTCCGTCGCTCAGCGTGCTCCTCCTTCCCCCCTTCCCTACTCGACGCCACTTCTCTCTCCCTCTCGCAACCCCACCTTTCTCCCTCCTCTGTCCGTGCTTTTTCTCCTTCCTCCACATCCACTCTCACCCTTCCTCTCCTTCTCTCTTTCACCACCTCAGCTCTCCTTCCTCCAGGCTCGACGTCGTCGCCTCTTCGCCTCGGTCTCCTTCCTCCACCTTCACCGTCACCCTTCCTCTCCCTCTTTCCCTTCCTTTCCCTCTTTCTCTCTTGCCTCGCCGCTCTCTCTTCCCAGCTACATCTGGCCGGCCGCCGCTCTTTCCTCCGTCACGTCTGCTCGTTGCCAATGCCGCTAGCCAAATGGCCTTCCCCCCTTTTCATCGTCGCCAGCGAACTGAAGAGATGGAAGAAGCTGTTTCGTAACAATTAAAAAAAATTAATTAATTGGTATAACCTCTTTTTAATACCTTATCTCCTTATATTTTTACATTCAAGTCACTAACTTTCTTTTATTTTTTGCCAAAAACTAACTATAAACTCTTGTGTATCTTGTTATTTTTTTTTATTTTTTATGGAAGGTTATAACTCCTACCTTTTATTTTTTAAGTGGATGGCCAAAAAGCCCCACTTTTCGTTATTTATTTAATTTCTGCAATCATTTAATTTATGCAATTTTATCTTTTAATTGGATGGCCAAAAAGCCCCATTTTTCTTTATTTATTTAATTTTCTGTAATTATTTAATTTATGCAATTTTATCTTTTAAGTGGATGGCCAAAAAGCCCCCACTTTTTCTTTATTTATTTAATTTTCTGTAATTAGTTAATTCATGTAATTTTATTTTTAAGTGGATGGCCAAAAGCCCCCACCTTATTTTTATTTATTTATTGTCCTTTAATTTCCCTTGATTTACTTTATGTGCTTTTATTTATTTATTTATTTATTTATTTGCATGTGTTATTTAATTTATGTATTTTTTATATATTTTTAAGTGGATGGCCAAAAAAAAAGCCCCACTTGATTTTTATTTATTTATTCTCCTTTAATTCTCCTTTATTTACTTTATGCAATTTTTATTTTTTTATGTCAATGGTTACACTTATTTCATTTATTTCACTTTTAGCCATAAAAAAATAATAAATAATAACAAATAAAAAAGAGTTTTTTTATGTGAACATTTAACCTTACTTTATTTATTTTTTTTAGGGCTAACCAAAAATCCATTTTTTTAAGCCCCCATCCTTTATTATTTTGAACACATATCTTTCTTTCTTATTTATTTCTTTAAAAATAACAAAAATTTAACCTTTTATTCCTTTTATTAAAAATTTTAAAAAAAATCATAACTAGACGATTCCAAAAATCAATTTTATTTTAAGTATATCTTTAAAATCTATGGACTAGATAATTTTTTTATTTATTTAAAAAAATCTTTCATCAAATTACAAAAATAAAAAATAAAACCATTAAAATCCAATAAAAATTATGACCAAAAAGTTAATAATTAATTAAATAACTAACAGTAAATTAAATATTAAATTAAATTTCATATCCAAATGATCCAACAGGATCCATGGTTTAGAGAAAGAAAATATCAAACTTTTTTTTAAATAGAATAAAGTATCCAAAAATAAAATTAATTTTTAGATAGTTACTTTAAAAATCTTTCATCCAGTAAAAAGAATAAAAATAAAAACATTTTTAATAAAAGAAATATATTTATGAATATCAAGACTTTATTTTTTTTGTACTTATTTCTTTTAAATAACAAAAATATAACTTTTTAGTTCCTCTATTAAACAAATAAAAAGTCATAACCAAGTGATTCACAAAAAAAAAAATTAAATTCTTCTTAAGTATTTTTTTTGACTTATAAATTATATGTATATTTTTAGACTTATAAATTTTAAAAAAAATCTTTCATCAAACAAAAAGAAAAGAATAAAAAAGGATAAAACAAAAAAAAAATTTTAAAAAGAAATAAAATAAATAAATAAATATTATTTTTTTAAAAAAATTAACATTAAGATCATTAAAAAAAATCCAAAATTTCCTAAAAAAACTATGACAAAAATTAAATTAATAATTAATTTAATAAAATAAGAATTAAAAAATTAAAATTACTAATTTTCATATCCGGATGATCCGACAGGATTCATGGTTTGAAAAATATCAACTTTTTAATAAAAAATGAATAAAAATTAAATAAAAAAATAAAAATCCATATTTGGATAATTTGACAGAATTTATGATATGGATTATTATTTAATTAAAACATTTAACAATAAAAATTAAATTAAAATTTTCATTAAACTCCGTATCCGGGTGATTCGATAGAATCCATGGTTCTGAAATATCGAGTTTATTATAAAATTACGCAGATTAAGTACCAAGATTCTTTTTTAATCCACATTAATTTAAGAATCCACATCTAGATGATTCTGTAATAACCTTAGAAATTAAGTAAAATAAAATCACCAAATTATCCTAATTAATTAAATAAATAAAATAATAATAATATTATTAATAATAAANAAAATAAAATGTTTTACCTCACATTTCTTAAATTATTTTAATTAAATGCTTTATAATTCTGGGAATTTAAGATATCTTTTAAAATTAAGGTTTATAAAATTGGGGGCGTTACAGATTCAGTTAAAATTTCTGATTTGAAAATTAACTGAAATTATTTTAAAGCAAGCAAAACAAAATTAAAATCAACTAAGGTACCAGTTTTGGGCATTAAGATAGAGTTATTTTAACGTAACCGTACTTCGGAACCCCCGAACTCTCGCAGACCATTTTAAGGTGTCCAATCGACCTGAGCAAAAACCGATTGGTGGCAACTCCTGACAACCCGCATGTTGCCACAATGTTAGTGATGGAAATTGTCCCTAGAACTGAACTAGAAAAATTACTTACTCATGATTCGAAGAAAAAAAAGAAAGAATAATAATAATTGAAAAAACAAGGGAGAGGAAAGAGGGACACCTGGCGGCAGCCCCCAAATCCAGAGTGAGCCGCGAGTTGCCCTTCTCCCATTCTAATAAACTAACATAGTGTTCTAACTCATAAAAACTCCCTAAAATTTCTCTTTTGTTACAAAAGTAGCTCAAACAAATAAAAAGATTCAAAATAACTAGAATATTTGAAAGTTATCAGCGAAATCATGCTCCAGAACAGTAACAGCAACTTTAAGCTGATATTAGATCTTGATACAGTCATTATTTCTCAAAACGCAAAGCATAAAAGTTGTAGATATATTTCTTAGTTTCGAAACGACACCTGAATTGTATAAAACGGACATCTATAGCCAAAGATATGCCCAAAATACCGCAATTACTTCTGAACCAGCGGTGACTCGCAAATCGTGCCTTTGAAGCTGAATTCAACCCTTTAACATGAAAATTGGGCTTCATGATCTAAATGTTATTTGTAGCTCCAGATGTTAGCTTTCTAATGAATCAAGAATCACTTCATTCCGGTCGCTGTATCTCAAGATATGATTTTTCTACCGGAACATCACCAATCTATCAACATCCTGAAAGAGCACAACCAAATTAAAACTTGTAAAATTGCAAATTAAATTCACTTTCAATCAATTGAGTCCAAATATGCTCTAAGCTACAAAACATACTCAAAATATATCTTTAAGTTCAAAACATATTAAAACATACTAAATATGAGAGAAATAAATATAATAAATATAAGATTATCAAATTCCCCCACACTTAGCTTTTGCTCGTCTCCAGGCAAAACTCAAAATTGAAACATAGTTTTGAACTAAAATAAGTAAGATAATTTCACTTCCAAGGGTCTCAAAAAACTTAGCAAGAGGAATTAAGTACACAATCTAATCGGTACTAGCAACTCAAAACTAAATAAGTCCTTGAAAACAATTTCTTCTCGAGCTAGCAACAATCACCATTGAAAATCTGATAAAAACATCAAACTTTTGCGCCAAGTAAAAAGAACAAACCATGTAGTTAAGAACATAAAAAGCACAACCGGTCTTACCACAAACCCGTGGAAAATAAGAAATCAATTAAGAATTTTTTTTTTATTTGACTTGATTTTTTCACTTTTTTTTTCTTATTTTGTCTTTTTCTTGTGTTCTGCCGTTTAGCGAGTGTATAATAAGGGCTCTACCATACCCAAGCTAATAACTCGACACAACTCCAAAGTGGTATTTGCCATACTCATGTTCCTAGTACCTTTTTGAGCAGTGATCGACTCTTGCCTTAGGAGAATATCCCAACCTACTTCAATACCCAGAACAGCGGAGTAGCAAATTTTCTTTTTTTTTTCCGTAAAATGCAACAAGTCAAACAATTTTTATTTTTTTCTCAAGTGATTCAAATCATCCATCAACCGAACAAACCACATATTCAACTTAATAAGCTCATAATCTCATAAGGTTTAAATCAATGTACTAAGTACGCAAATTTCATGAAAAAATCAACTTCTCAAGATAACCATCAACTAGCTTGATCAAAAATTGCAAAAACAATTTAAAAATAAAATTTGAGAGTTGCATAAAAACTAATAAATTACTAACTCAACACTCAAGCTAAGGATTCAAAAACCAAAAAGGTAAAATCATCTAACAATTCAGATCGATACTCAAAAGTATAAATAAAAAAAATTAGTTCAAAAATTTTGAAAACAGAAAATTATGGCTCAAGCTATTCACTCCCCCATACTTAAATCAAACATTGTCCTCAATGTTTACAATAAAAGCATAGATGGGGAAAAGAAAAGGTACCGCCTTGAAAGGTGATTCCACAATGATCTATAGCCCAAAATTTGACTTCAGCTTGTTGCCCCATATGGTTCATTTCACTTCCAGCTTGAAAAAGATATTGCCGGACCAAGAAAATCAGTTGTGAGAATAAAGAAACCTAAAAAATAAAAGCTGAAAAATAAAAAATAAAACATAAAGAAAGAAAGAAAGAAAAAATCCTAATTGTTCGTGGTACAAAACCACACTTGGATTGCCTCCCAAAAGCCCTTTCTTTATTATCTTTGGCTAGACAGTCCCTTCCTGTATCAATCAGGGTGCTTTGAGAATCCCTCATGAAAAGGCTTCAACTTACGCATCTCAGTGTTGAAGACTTTATCCGTTTTCAAACTTTTAAGCTCGACTGCACCATGTGTAGAAATATCAGTAATAACAAATGGTCCAATCCAATTCAGCTCAGACTTACCAGATAACTCTTTTCATCTTTTTCTGTATTTGCGAAACACCTTTTGTCCAACCACAAATGACTTTTCATGTTCTTGGTGCAACTTGACATTTTTTGTCTTACCTTTTTGTGCAAACCTTACTTGGTTTTCAACCTTTGTTCCTGATTCATTCTGCACCAAATTATCAATTTTTTCAACAAAAGAAACAAAATTATCTTTGTCAGTTTCCTTTAATATGTCAAAAATATTGAATTGTGCAATTTTTCCATCAAATTCCATTGTGAGAGTGCTAGTATCCACATCAATCTTGGTCTTGGATGTCTTTAAAAATGATCTTCCTAACAAAATAGGACCAGTTAGGTCATCATTCTCCATATCAAGCACATAAAAATCAGTAGGAAAAATTAAATCATTTACTTGCACAAAAACATCCTCAACCATGCCCCGAGGATAGCCATTGGATTTATCAGCTAATTGCATCACAACTAGTTTCATTAAAAGGTCCAAGTTTCAAAGAAGCATATATTGAATATGGCATGACATTCATTGAGGCTCCCAAATCTAACTTAGCTTTTTTCACATTAAAATTGCCTATTACACATGGTATAGTAAACATACCAGGGTCCTTACACTTCTTAGGCAACTCTCTTTGGATTATTGCTGATACATTCTCCACAACTTTGATTGTCTCACCAACCTTCAGCTTTTTTTTTATTGGCACACAACTCCTTCAGACACTTGGCATACTGTGGCACCTACTTGATTATATCCAGCAAGGATATGTTTATTTCAACCTTCCTAAAAGTTTCAAGAATTTCTAGCTCAGTCTCCTTTCCCTTTGATTTAGCTAACCTGCCATGAAAATGAAGTAGGATTAGAATTTTTGATTTTGAAAAAATTGGCTTGTTGCTTACCTCCTCAGTTTGTGCATCAGAAGTTAATGGTTTTAGGCTACCTTGTTCCTTTTTAAGTGCTGCCATTTTTTATGTGGTGGTTTGCACTTCTTTGCCACTTTGAAAGGTCATGGCATTAACATGCTCTCTTGGGTTGATTTCAGCTTGAGATGGCAGCCTCCCCTTTTTCAGCTTCAATTTTGTTCAATGAGGCTGTCAGTTATGAAATTTGGTTCCCCAAGTCTTTAATGGTAGCCCTTGTTTCATGTTGAAACATTTGAGTGTTAGTAGCTAAAGCTTTCATAATATCTTCTAAAGCCATACCTGAATTTGGTGCTTGGCTTTGTGATGGAGGAGCTGGTTTGTTATAACTGGCAAATGGATACGGTGGTTGATTGTGTGGCTGCCCATATCATATATTCGGGTAGTCTCTCCAACCAGGGTTGTATTGATTGGCATATGGGTCATACATTCTAGGTTGGTTAACAAACCCACTTGCCACATTCACTTGAGGTGTTGTATCCTCTTGCAGTTGTGGGCACGAGTCAGTAAAGTGTTCTTGAATAGAGTAAATGCCACAAACTATAGAATTTTGGACCTGTCCCAATACAACTTGTCTAACAAGAAAGGTTAGTTCAGAAAGTTGAGCTTCAATATTTGAAGTTCCTACCTCATTTACCTTTTTTGGCACATGGTCTACAGTGTCCCAAATTGTTACGAGTTGGCCACCATTTTAGAAATCAAGTCTTTTGCTTCATCGGGTGTCTTTTCTACAAGTGCTCCTCCACTTGCAGCATTTAACATACATCAATCCATGAACAGTAGCCCTTCGTAGAAGTACTGCAACAACAGTTGCTCAAAAATCTGGTGATGTGGGCAGCTCGCACATAGCTGGTTGAACCTCTCCCAGTACTCATATAGGCTTTCTCTGCAGTACTGACGAATCCCGCTGATTTTCTTTCGAATTGTCCCAGCCTTTGAAGCTAGAAAGAATTTCTCCAAAAATTTTCTCTTCAAGTCATTCCAGGTTCTGATCGAACTGAAAAAAGGTAGTACAACCAATCTTTTGCCTTGTCCACCAACAAGAACGGGAAGACTCTCAGTTTAATCTATTCTTCTGTAACTCTTTGTGGTTTCATGGTCGAGCAGACTATATGAAATTCCTTCAAGTGTTTGTAGGGGTCCTCGTCTACAAGACCACGAAAAGTAGGTAATAAATGAATTAATCCAGATTTTAATTCAAATGCTACCTCAATATCAGGAAAATCGATGCACAAGGGTTGCTGGACAACGTCGGGAGTTGCCACCTCCCTTAGTATTCTTTGGCCTACCATCTCTATATTAACAACTGGTTCTTCATCACTTTCTGAGTTGTTATTCACAAATGTCGAAGATGAAAAATTGATTGCTTGCCTTTTTGCTTCCCTGTTTGCCTTTGTTGTCTTCTCAATCTCTAGATCAAACACTAATTCACCTGTACGAGAAGATTTAGGCATAAGTCAGCTAATTGAGAAAGAAAGAAAAAAAAAGAAAATAAATAAATGAAAAGGAAATTTTAACAGAAAAAGAAATCTCCCCGGCAACGGCGTCAAATTTTTGGTCGATCGTCAAAATCGTAAAAAATAATTCTGGTATCCCTAACAACTCACAATAAATAAATTTGTAGTTTAGCAGTAAAAACCAGGTCGAATCCCAAAGAAAATTCTTTATCTAAAAGCTTCATAATAGAAAAAACTAAAATAAAAGATTGGGTATTTCTTGAATTAAAAGGTGAAATAAATTAACTGTAGAATCAAAATGAAATTAACCAATACTAAAAACGCTCAGTTCAGGGTTGATTATCCATTCCAATCATACAGTTGATCATCAAAAGAAAATATTTTTTCAATCCAAGTAAATAAACATGACTCTCTTTAAAGCTAAAAAGAACCCTAAAAATTCAACAATAAAATTAATTAGAAAAAGCTTCAGATTAATTTCTTAATTATGAGTAACCAGATATTGAAAAGCAATTTCTAATTATCTCAAAATCAGCATTAAGATCAATGAACAAAAGTTTATTCCAGGCAATAATCCAAAAGCTTGAACAATTTAACATGTCTTACTTTTCCGTATAAATTAACTAGAAATAAAAGTAATCTCCAATCAATTCATTTGCTTCTAATTGAATTATTCACCTAAGCAGTTAAAAGAAAATCAAACAGATTTGCAATCGTATAACCAATCCAATAAGCGAGAACAGGAAAATTAGTTACAATAAATTTGAACAACAAAGAAGTAAATACTTGAAATTAAAGAAAGTTTAAGCAAGAAAAATTAATCCTCATAACCGATGTTGGTGAAAGAAATCGTCCCTAAAACTGAACCAAAAAAATTACTCACTCATGATTTGAAGAAAAAAAACAAAGAACAATGATAAGTGAAAAAAAATGGAAAGGAAAGAGGGAAGTCTGGCGGCAACCCCCCAAATCCAGAGTAAGCCGCGAGCTGCCCTTCTCTCATTCTAATAAACTAAAATAGTGTAATAACTCATAAAAACTCCTGAACTTTCTATTTTGTTACAAAAGTAGCGCAAACAAATAAAAATATTCAAAATAACTAGAATGTTTGAAAGTTATCAGCCAAGTAATACTCCAGAACATTAATAACAACTTCAAGCTAATATTCGACCTTGATGCAACCATTATTTCTCAAAACTCAAAGCATAAAAGTTGTAGATCTATTTCTTAGCTTTGAAACGACACCTAAATCGCATAAAACAGACATCTATAGCCAAAGATATACCTAAAATACCGCAACTACTTTTGAACCGATGGTGACTCGCAAATGGTGATTTTGAAGCTTAATTTGACCCTCTTAACATGCAAAATGGGTTTCGTGGTCTGAACGTGATTTGTAGCTCCAGATGTTAGCTTTCCAATTGTTGACACCTAATTTCGTCCGGGCACTGACTTTTGTTTAAATTTTGGGTTAGGGAAATTATTTTAGGAGTATTTTGGTTTTTTATAGGGACATTTTAGTCTTTTAGGTAATTTTTGATTTTTTGGATCATCTAGGGTAAAAATAGGAGTTAATTTAGTTTAGGTACTAATTTGGAGT
>KK901672.1:43098-61099 GCA_000696445.1 Aquilaria agallochum
GATCTTATCAAATCTTTGACGTCAAGACTCTCATCGGCTGCCGGCTCCCTCTCCAGGAATTTCAACTCTATTGTCCCCAAGACCAACTTACTCCTTCTCCGTATCGATCAAGTCATCTCCCTCCAAATCGGATGCCTCTCCAAATCTGTCTTCCTCTCCTTCGTTAAATCCCTCCTCAGTCTCATCTCCTCGAAGCCTCGCCGTAGGAGCCCGACAATTTCAACTTTTCTTCTTACATGAGTTCTAATTGTTGGATGTTCAAATGATTCAGACAAAATCGCAGATGATTTAGTTGATCTCCACTAGCTAGGATGATTTCCACTCGCAAATTTGATGATCATGAGTTCACTCGAACCTCGATCGAAGGGTTAAGGAAGACGAACAGACCTGCGCCAAAAGGAGATGCGCCACTGCCAAATTTGATCTGATTTGTCCAGATTCGATGAGATTGATGCCGGAAAATAGGCCGACAGGGGAAAAACAGGATTTAAAAGCATTTTAGTAGTTTTGGGGGTTTTTTTTGTAATTTTTTAAAAAATATAAGGACCACAAGTGTTATTTTATTATTTATTTTAATATTTTTTATGCCACATCAGCATTTTTCGTTAGACATAACTCCGAAATTAATGGAAAGTACTTAGATAGGACACGTGATAAGAGGTAAGGTACCTCGCTAGGGCAACTTGAGGGTAGGGTACCCAATTAGGATAAAAAAATAAGCTAATGTACCCTTGGTGGATTTTACCCACAATTTATATCCCATATAGAAATTCTGTATGATTTTTTATGTATATATATAACTCCAAATTCAAAAACCTAATCACTTATCACGTATTTTTGTACAAATGATAGTCCATGTGGTGTGGGCAGGTGTTCCATGAATTGGTTTTGGACTTGGGTCATAAACAAACAGTATTAGAGCCAACCTGGTTTTGTAATGGTGTAAGCCATATTTCTGATTCTGTGCGTGTCAAGCTAGGCCCAGTTCTCTTCTGTCTATATCCCACATAGGAAGTCTATGTAATTTCTATATGACTTCAAGTTCAAGAACCTAATCACTTAGTTCATTACCTATTAGGTTCATGATTCTGGATCTGTTTGTTGTCCAAGTCCATCATCTACTGGGCTCACGATTCTAGATCTTTTTGTTGCCCAACGAGAATGTTAGGCATATAAGTGGGGGAGATTGTGATGGCCCATATCCCAAATGAAAAGTCTATGTGATTTTATATATATATATATGACTAAAAGTTCAAGAACCTAATCACTTAGTCCATGTGGCCTTTGTATCCCTATACCTACAAAATAAATATTTATTGTGTTATTAAAAATTAGATTCCTAGTATATATTTCTTATCTTTAGGCAAAATAAATTAAATTCGTTAAATTTTAATAAAAGATAAAAAATTAATTACCAAGTCATAGTTGATCTGGTTGAAACTTAACAATTGCTGCAATAGAAGGATGTCCCCTACTCAATAACCTTCCTTAGGCAAATGTGACATCCATCATAATACCAAGGGAAAGATTGATTAACAAAAATTATTGATGCATGACAGGTGAACATAGCATCCTAAAACAATTATAACTAAGTCTTAAGTATACTACAATAGCTATCATATGTACACAAGTAAGTAATAGGAGGATACAACATACATGTTTATAGTAAAAAGTTGAAATAACTATACTTTTACCACAACACAAGCACAAAGATACTCTAGTTCACAAATCATAAGATGATGAATTGCCTTAGGACTTGTTGGCTACAAAAATTGTGCTGTACTTCTATAAACCCTAAAAATGCCAACTTTACCAAGCACTGGTCTTTCAAATGCAAACACATGGAAAATAACTGAGAATAATCAATAAGAATTTTATTATTTTTAAACATAAGAATTTATATCACATTAGAAGACCTAGAAATGTATGATTGCAGCCCATGTTCGGCATGCACCCGTGCACTAAGATTAAAGTCAACAATTTTGAATTTATAGAAACCTTCCAACCTTTTGATTGCCTAGAAGCTAGTACGTTGACGACTTTTGTATCTCGATGCTGATAGCTCTCCATGATATATATGTTTGGTTTGATTCTTGTTCTCATCCTCAACTTGAATCTCGATGAATTTTATGAATGTTGCTAAGCACATAGTTTCTGTCCTGAAAATTGCTTCAGGAAGTTTGAGATACTTAAAGATTCTTTTTAGCAAGCACACATAGCATACTATAATAAGATCCATTACAAAGGTTAATAAACTCACTCACCATACACAATAAGAGAATGGTATATGCGAAAATTTATTAATACAATTGCACTCACGTAAATATAGTAAGTAAATGACCAGTTGAAGTTTTGTATTATGTTTACTTTAAATATGTAAATTACTTAGAAAAGTTATGTTGTTGTTCTGCCATCTGTTGTTTAATTTCTGCCACTCTTAATTTTGATTCTCATACAATAGATAACTTTCCACAATTGGTTTCATACTTTGGGTTAAAATAGTATGTTTTATTTACTTAATTCTGTTCACAATTCCTTTATTATTTGTCAGAATAAATATCGCACCAAATTGAGATTACATTAATTGGAAATTTTGAAACCACATGGTCAATTCTTTGATAACCGAAATGGCAATAATTTGCAGTCATGTGCTTTTGGTAAGTTTGCATACCATTTTCTCTATTTGAATCAACGCGGCTTCAATAATTTTCAAATAAATAGCACCGGTTAACTGAATCCAGTGTAGCTATGTCCCAATAAAAATGCACCATTTTAATTTAAAAAAAAAACTGAAACCATTTTAATAACATTTGTTTCATTAACGCCATTAAGTCCACCGTTAGTTTTAATTAAGGCTATTTGTGGAATACAACTTTTCTGTAAATAATGATGCAGTTGAACAAAACATAAAAAATGACACATGTCGCCATTACAAAATTAGTTAAAGGGAAAAGACCAAAAATCCTCCTTAGAGATTGTCCTTCTTTATATATATACAACTAGTTTCAATACCTGACATTGCCATAGGAACAACAAAAAAAAAAAAAAAAAGAAAGGCAAAGTCAAGTATAGGCAAATTTGAATAGTACATGCAACGAAAATACTTTTAATAACCTATAATGTGCATTAACTATCCACCTCAAACGGATAATTAGGTAGCAGTTTCATTCACATCCTCATAATCATTTCTTGTTGATATACCATTGACACAACTACAACAAAATGTAATAGCTATATATTTATGGCTATTTACATAGATTTATGGGGAAAAAAACCTTTAGTTTTTCTTACATATTTGGAGATGTTGGTGTAGATTTAGGACACTAATTTGTTAAATTATATATGGGGTGATGACGAAATTGTGATCTGTAAAATAAGAATTTAAATTTAATTATTGCAAAAAAAATGAGGTTATAGATATATATACTATTGGCTAACTACATACAGTATTTCAGTAACTCGGATCTCCTGATCAGAAAGAATAGTGGAAGATGTAGAACATCTTGATGAATTGTGAACCATACTAACATTTCATCAGCTGTGATTGACTTACTACAAAAAAATTACATTGAACTTTTACCACATCATTACAACAATTTAATAAAAATCATCAAAGTGAAAGATTATCATTGTTTATTGAATATAATGCTCTTGTTTGTTTGACACATTGACAGTATAATCATTCCCAGATAACCTCCTTTTAGTAGTGAAATAATGTTGTCTTTGAAATAGTTGATAGGAAAAACAATAATTAGTGAGAAAAAATAAGAAAATGTAATAGAAACATATATAGGTAAACTGGAAATTTTGTATTCCAATTTGTTGTTGCTCAATAAATTTTTTTCTTTAAAATAAAATATGACAATGATATATATATATATATTGTGAACAATTTTCATACCGCTAAAATTAATCGAAGAAGCAACTGAGACTCTTGTGCATAGTCAACAGGTTGCATCTTTTTTATTGTGAATCTAGAGTAAAAGTTTTTTTGGTTATATTTTGTAACTTCAATTTTCCAAATGAATTTCATACCCTAAAGATGTTAGAATTTTTTTGACAACTTTTGTTGTCCATTTTCCTAGTGGTTTTTTAAAGAACTATAAGGTAAAAACTTTTTAAAATTATTATGAAAATTAAGAACAAAAAGCAAATCTATCGATATATCTGGCATAATTCAGTCATTGTAGAATGAAGCAATTGCTAAGCAACAACATCAAAAAAAATAAAAATTTCCTTCTATATAACAATCTTGAACCTTGATGTCCACCCTATACCTACAAAATAAATATTCATTGTGTCATAAAAAAATTATTAGATCAGTTTAGATGTTTGATATATATTTATGGTACTTAATCAAACTAAATTAAATTCATTAAATTATAATAAAAGATAATAAATTAATTACCGAGTCATAGGTGATTTGGTTGAAATCTGACAATTGCTGTAATAGAATGATGGTCTCTGCTCAGTGACATTCCTCAGGTAAATGTGACATCTGGTATAATACTAAGGGAATGATCCATCAACAAAAATTATTGATGCATGATAGGTGAACACAGAATCCTAAAAAAAATATATAGCATTCATAGGTATACTGGTATAGGTATCAGATGTAGGTAACAGTAGGATAGAACATGTATGTTTATAATCAAAAGATGAAATTACTCTACCTTTATTGCAACACAATAACGAAGATACTTCAGTTCACAAATCATAATATGATGAACTGACTTAGGACTTGCTAGCTCTGAAACTTGTGCTATAATTGTATAAATACTAGAAATGGCAACTTCACTAAGCACAAGTCTTTCAAATTCATACAAATGGAAAATAATTGAAAATAAGCAGTAAGAATTTTTTTTATTATTAAACATGGCCATTTATATGATAGTAGAAAAGTTAGAAATATACGACTACAAAAATATAAGTAACTTTTCGGAGGTCCAAATTGACATATATATTTGTTCCACATGTCGATGTAAGGAAATATCTAACTATATACAAAATGAGTAATCCATAGGTCAAACTATTATATTAACTACAATGACTTGGATTGTGATTGAAATATTACCTTATTTGAGAAATCAAGAAAGTGTCATGCCTCCAAATAGTTTTGTATAAGTACATGTAATAATCAATATTACATGATCTTTGAACCCACAGAATTCATCAAACGAAACCATATATACTTTTTCTCCCTATAAAGCAACCTGTATTTCAGCTACTCTACAAATTGAAATAGAAAAAGATAAGAATGAATTAATAATAGATTAATAAAAGTATTGTAGATAAAATGTCATAATAAAGTAAAATTTTGAGAAATGTACATATTATTCTTCAACAAAATTGAAGGCATTCAGCCAACCAAACCATTATTTTTATGGTGATCACGAACAAGCTCACATGCAAATAACTTCCCAACAACATCTTTTCAATAATAATTATGTAAACATAAAAATAAATAGTTAATTAAACATGAAATTAAATATTGAAAATTGAAATCACATAGGACAAAGTAGTCAATTTTTACAAAACAAACTTGTGCAAAACTTATTTTCAAGATACCTTGAGGGTATATGAGAATACTTAAGAATCTAAAATTTATGTTGACCATTGCCAGCATACTCAACCAATTCCATAGTAATAGTTATGTGGTGAGAGAAATAGATTTTATATGAGCATGACACAAGATTAAACGTTTTAGGAACATCTACAACTATGAGGTTTTTAATCGTATAAACACTTCTTTTAATAAGTAACTTTCAGAACCTCTCCATTAATGATGGTGGAACCCTTGCACATATGTGATCGTTCTACAATATTTTATACAATGATATTAAGAAGTTATTTTAATTGAGAGGTAAATTTATAAATAACATGAATATTAAACATGATGGTAAAAGCTACTTACATTTGCATCCAAAAGAATTATATCAATGCCAAGAAAGTTGCCATGAAATTAATTAAATGCATCCAAGATCCATGTTACTCAAACCTTAACTGACCAATTAAAACCAACTGTCACAAGGTGCTGTATAAGGTGGTTTTGTTGTCTCATCTATAGTAATAAAACATATACAATGAAATTACATTTTCAATTATGAAAAAAAATTGAAGTTTGTAAGCAAAACATTTCGTTTGACTTACGTGGTAAGTGAAATGTTGAACAATATACCATCTATACAATTTGTCAAACACCTCAGTATATATAATATTTTTTGTTAAATAAGTATTGTTTGCCATCTTTTTTACTAACAACACATTCAATCCATCAAGAGAAGTGACATGGGAAGCAGCAAAATATAGTTGCCCATGGCCAAAAACTAGTTCAGGAAGATACAGTCTGTCATGTTCAAATGTTTGCCCTTAATGTTTACTAATTGTTATTGCAAAACATGGTTTGATAGAGAGTTGCCAATGTGATAGATTAAATGGCAATTAGATATCAGATGACACCATTTCAATATATGGAATAAAGCAACGCACTCCTGCATTTGTACTAGTCAATACTTCAGCCTCAATAACTCACTCAGCTAACCTTTTAACTATCAATTTTATCCTATTATATAGGCTACTTGCTTGATTAATGTTTCTCATCAGAAATAGGCACCCCAATTTTAACTTTAATATATGATTTGGAAATCCATAAAACTTCAAAGTGTTTAAGTATTGAACAAGGTACAATAAACTATGTGCCTCAACATTTTCAAATGTAAGAGATATACGATCAATACTCATATATAGCATAGTATCTCCCAGCAATTCATTCATTAGACAATTATTAACAATATCAATAGTGTCATTCTTTGGTGTAAGTATTGCCTTCTCCCTCAAGTATTGCCTGCCAAATCTATAAGTCTGGATATGTTGATGATATAACATCACATATATGATTTCCCATTCTAGGGATTAGAAACTTACCTAGAATTCTTGTCCATGTTGCCTCATCTTCATCTTCATAAATTTTTTGCAATGGTAATCTTCCCTCCCAAAGCTGAAGAATGTGATCAAAAAATAATGCAATGGCACCAGAGGTCAAGTTATGTAATCTCATATTTTTGTGTAAGAGTATGGACTTGACATTGTGACCATATTGAAAAAGAACAGATAGTTGAAGCTATATTGCACCCTTATTTCCACGGGTAATTACAGGAAAAATTTGTCTAAAGTCACATCCAAGGACGACCGTTTTTTCGCCAAAAACTTTACGTTCAACATTATGATCGTGCACATGCATGAGATCTCGTAATGTTCAATCTAAAGCCTCAAACACATACCTATGTGCCATCAGAGCCTCATCCCAAATTATCAAAGTTGCCCTCTAAAGGAGTTCAGCTAATGGAGTGGATTGTTTCATATTACACACTGAATCTTTATCAAACTTTTTTAAGATTTTGAAACATGAATGTGCAGTACGGCCTCTAGGTAACAAAAGTGCTACAATGCCAAATGATGCAACTTCTAATGCTATCTTACCTTTAGAACAAACACAAGAAAGAATCATGCGCCATAAATAAGTCTTCCCAGTTCCTCCACTACCATAAACAAAAAAAATGAACTTGATCCTATGTCAACCAAATTTATGGTTGAATGATAAACAAATCTCTAGCCATCATTAAAACCACTAACCAATGATGCATGCTTAGCTGCCAATGTAGGTTGATCATAATTAAGTTCTCCCAAAATCAATGAATTGTCTTCAATTATTAAAGTACTGAGATCAGGGTAAGGCATACTAGAAAATTCTTGCAAAGTTCTTTCAAGTCAATTCATCATCTTCTCAATCTCATATAAGGCATAACTACACCTTTCTTGATTGGAAAACATTAACTCAGGATCATTCCTAACCCTATGTTGCACACTGATCATATCATCAGATTGTGCATCATGGTCCTGGTTCCAGGGCTCAAAAGGGTTGACAACTTGGTAGAATACTGGTTATGTGAGAAAAAGATCCTATAGTTGGCTTCATATTGCCCATTCTATAGCTTAATGTAACGCTACATGCCATTCACCATCTCTATCAAGCAAATCTAATGCTAGGCAAGCGTCCTTAAATGTAGAATGTATAATAGCACAGATTGTCCGTAACTCCTCATATGACGTTGGGCCTTGTTGTACATTTAGTAACATATAAAGGTAGTATTTTTCACTAGGAGTATAATGTACATAATAGAGCCTACCAACACTTCCCCCCATACACATTTAGTCCATTCCTTAGATTGTCGATTATAGACTTATTGTCTCAAAAAATCCACATATGTAAGTGTTTGTGCTTCTAAATCAACGATATTATGGTGCACCCATCCAAGCTTGAAATTTAGTAACACAGTCACATTGCCTTCACACCACCTCATGAATGTTAGCACTTTCAAGGAATACAATATTGTGTTCATTTGGTAAGTGGAACAACAATCGCTCTACTGATGGGTCATACTTGTGAATATCAAAACAAAAAATTATTCGACAAGCTTCTGATGTAGAAATATACCTACAATCCAGAAAATGTTTGATTTCATCAAATTGACCAATAGAGCCTTCAATTACCATAGTCAAATGATCCATTCTCTTGTGCATATATTTACACAAGTACTTAATACACTTGTCTCTATTTTTCTTCTCAATGTTCATGTGACAATCACGTTTAACAACTAAATCAACATTGTGTGGTGCTACTAAATGGTTGTCAAGCTGTATTTTATTCTTTGTGACAGTTGTTGAACAACATCTTCTTTTGTATATTGGAAAACCATCATCACCAATAAATGTTTCTATATGAAAAATACATGGATAATTCTATTTACATCTTTCATTCACTATGCATGTAGACCTAGAATTTACTAGTCCACATGAGCCATACATCGTATGTTTAGCTACAGCCTTAAAACTAATAGGATCTTTATCCTTATCAAGTAACTCAGCTGATATGTATTTGTATAAGGAATCATAATAATTTATTTGGTCCTCAAGATACAATAAAAGAGCTATATGAGCATGTGACAACAACTGTATATATCACACAGTGAAACATGTTGTTATTAAATTATGAAATAAAACATGTGCAATATAAAATCTTGACCAATGACATTAATGGTTACATTACCTCCTATTGATCTTCTGAAATGTTGACCTTTCATTATGTCTTGAAGTAAGGAGTATAATTTCATTTGAAAAACACAGTCAATGATATCAGGCCTGTCATTAGTAGTCTATCCAGGTATAAATTCTAAACACGTAGTAATCTTATTTCATTTAAGATTACAATGCATTGTTATAAACAAATCTGGATACCCAATCCACCAACATATTGCCATAGCATCTTAGTAGTTCTGCATCATGTATCGTGAACCATTTGTAAATGATGATGGCAAAATATAAGGTTTTCCACTATGATACCCAATAATGTTCTTCTTGTCGATGGAGTCTTATAAGCCACATAAAATTTTTGCACGCAATATATTTTGATGACTTCCGCTAAAAAAGTCTCCCACCTTGCAACACCATGGAATGAATAAATGCACGATGTTGAAGTTGGAGGGCATAATACTTATACATAGTCACTTCATTTCACATCATGCCAACCATTGTACCATCACGGTGTGCAATTCTTTCATAAAAGCTATCTGCTCTATTAGGAAGCAAAAGAGGGAAGTGTAGAGACATTAATTTTGGGTGTAAAACATAAATCCTACAAGCACCATGAGCATGAGTGTAAACAAAAACATCTCATTTGTCAACTTGCTCCTTATCCAGCCTAAGTACCAGGCAACAATTTTCCTAGACTCTAGTAGGCTACATTGATGACATCTCTCGACCTTGACATTAATAACCTCAAATGCACTGAATGGTTACTAGAATCTCGAAACATGTCACACTCTCACATGCTGGTTGTGATCATCAAACATATTTCAAAGTCATTCAACATTAAGTCTGTCCATATTATTGGGATTTGTATTTCCAAAGCTACTAATTTGATTATCAGTTACATGCTCGGTGTCATGTATATACAACTAAGCAAATCTTGGTAGGTTGCCTTCAGCAAGGACTAAAGAACCAATTCAATGGTTATTTTCACCCTTGATTTGGAACATTAGTGGACCACCAATATTATTTATAGTCAAATGAATATCAACTCTAGTGAAGGTAAAAGAGAAATCCATTGTCTCGGATAAATATTTGGGGTTTCCATGGGTTCTTGGTCTCCAAAAAGTAAATCAAAGTTTGACTATCTAATTACATGAGTTTCTAGAAAGCTATCGGTCTGGAAGGCTTCACTTTTGTCACAAGCTAGTCATTTAGTCTTAATTAAATCATTGTCCAGACAATGCATTATCATCTTATGAGCTGCCTTTGTCACGAAGCGAAGTCCTAGTGCCACGAATTACTTTACTTGTAGGCTTTTAAGGACTATGATCCTACTTAGTTACTATTGGCTAACCATTACTCATACGTAAATTAGAAACAATTTACATGCAACTAGTTACTTAGCTTACCCTACAAGAAGATATGCATGCATTTGTGCTAACAATACGACTCTAATAAATAAAATAAGTAGAGAAAACATCATTCGATCACTTTATTTAAAACATATTTAAAATGTGCCAAGATAATAAAATACTAGTTACTTAAACTTCAAGTAATAGTTTTGTGCACATATATAAGCTCTAGCATGCACCAAAAAATAACTTGATGGTCTTACACCACAATGCATCCTCATATAGGCAATGTCTTAGTACACAAGATACTTTACATACATGGAAAAATAATACTAAGATCATCTACTTGAGCTCCCACCTATGAGCTATCAAGCTCTAATTGTAAATCCCTCACTTGTCCTTGTGTAACCTTTAGCCTCTAAACTATAAAAGCACAGACTCTTAGTCAGTACAAAACTTAGCTTAAAAGTAACTTAGAAACACAAGGTTCCAAGTAATAAGTACTTGCAAAATAGAGAAACATAGCCCACAACAATCCACCTAGTTGTTGGGCCCAGGGTTAGTACATGTACAAATAAGTTGAGGGAGTGAGTACGTTAATGTACTCATTAAGGGGTCCTTTGTTTCTAAAAAAAAAAAAAAAAGCAAGCATGTACATATGGAAAACATACAACCAACAATCAATCACAAATAAGAAAATAATAACAAATGCAATGCATGAGTGAATCATATGTAACATATAACACTTGGAACTTCTTATACGCTAAAATGTTTTAGACTTGCCGTGAACTTAAACGGCGAGGTACTTGAGACACTGGTCCATGTATCCCAAACCTTTTACTTTCCTTAAGTCCTTCTTATGGGTCTTAGAGTGGGTTATCACCCACTCCCATCACTTACCCGTCTTTCCATTGCTTATTGTGCGGGGTAATCGACTTAGTGGCTTAACTTCACCAAGTTCTTCAAACTTGACTCGGCCTCCCTTAGTGGACCTACTTACCAAGCTTCTTAGCTTTGTTAAGACTCCCTTAGGTTTTACTCCAATGCCCCGAGGTCCATGACTTAATACTTAGGTCATCGAACCCCACTTAGCCCCCACTTAGTACCTTTCTTCTCCCTTAAGGTACACTTGCTCATCCACCAAACTTAGCCATCTTAACCACCTACATAATTACCCTACTTAATTTATGCATTAAAATATTTGAGCATGATATGGCTTTAGGATTGCATAGGAAACACTTAAACATGTTTTCAGAAGGCTAACAAAGTAACTTGGGGAAATTTTTGGTTGATGCAGCTACACCCCTTTGAATGGTGCTATCGTACCTCAATATTTACCCAACTACTAGAAATGGTGTAGGGCACCACAAAATCAAGTGTAATTGCACCATACTTGGTGCTTTATCCTGCCATATGGTTTTTATGCCCCATTTTTCCTTCTAATTTCAATTTCTTACAATCCCTCTACCATAGTCCTAATTCCTTAGTTAGTGCATTTTAGTCTTCTAACTTTGATTTTTGGTTCCAATGGCTAAAGTAAGTTATGGTCTTAACTTATTTGGTAAAAAAAACTTACATGACCTTAATTCCAATGAAATTATAGCCATGCCACTGACTTAGTTCAAAATTACCATTTTGCCTTTTAGCCATTTGATGCCATTCGACACTTAAGAACTTAATACGACCTTACTTAGGTTACTTTTCTTACTTAATAGAAAACTAATTTATGAAATTTAAATAGAAACACTTTAGTTAAACATACTTACAGAGTCAAAGCAAGGCATTGACTAAGGGAGTTGTCACATGCTCTTTTCCTTTAGAAATTTCATCCCCCAAATTCCTACTCAGCCAAGTAAACTCACTTGGATATTTTTTTTGCATATCCTGCTCAGTCTCCCAGGTGGCCTCTTCGTGCTCATGGTTATACCATAGTACCTTTACCATTGGAATCCACTGTATACTTAGTTTCCTAACTTGGTGATCAAGAAAATTAATTGGGTACTCTTCATAACTTAGGTTTTCTCTTATTGGTATAATAGATAGGGCTAACACTTGCCCGGGGTTTACAATATGTTTCCTTAATAAACTTATATGGAAGACATTGTGAACATAGGCCAAATTTTTTGTCAAAGCTAATGGTAAGCTATTTTCCCCACGCTTTCAGGGATTTAAAATGGACCAATATATCTTGGAGCCAACTTACTCTTTTGGCCAAACCTACCCACACCCATCATTGTGGAAACCTTAAGGAGTACTCTGTCTCCCACATCAAATTCCAAGTCTTTCCTTCACACATTGGCGTACTTGGCCTATCGGTCTAAGGCAGCTTTGATCTTTGCTTTGAACAACTTAATTTTTTTCGTGGTCTCGGCAATGATTTTCAGGCCAACAACCACTTCATCTGCCTTATCTACCAAACAATGAGGCATCACACACTTATGCCTATACAAAGCTTTATAAGGCGCCTTCTTAATACCTTTTTGACAACTATTATTATAAGCAATCTCATTCAAAGATAGGTGTTTGTCCCAATCCCCTCTAAAATCCATCACACAACTTCATAACATGTCTTCCAGGGTCAGGATCACCCTTCAATTTACCCATTAGTTTGAGGATGATAAGCAGCACTTAGGCTCAAAGTGGAACCCATAACCTTTTGAAAGGTATTCTAGAACCTTACGACAAAATGAGGATCTCTATCAAATATAATTTGATCGGGGATTCCATGAAGTCTCACCACTTCCTGGATACACAATTAGGCCTACTTTTCCATGGTGTACGTAATCTTCATGGGGATAAAATGTGCAACCTTTGTCAACCTTTCCACTACCACCTATATCGAGTCATGCTGACGTTATGTATTAGGTAACCCAACACAAAAGTCCGTAGTGATGGATCCCCACTTTCTTTCCAGGAAGGGTAAACTTTGTAACATTCCTGATGGCTTCTGGTGCTCTGCCTTCACCATTTGATAAGTGAGGCATGTAGACACATATTTATATATGTCCCTCTTAAACTTTGGCCACCATAAATAAGTCCAAAAGTCATGGAAAATCTTATTCACACCGAGGTAAATGTTAAGCTTACTTGTAGATGCCTCTTGCAATGCTTGTTGCCTTAGGTCACTTGGCACATAGAGCCAATCGCCATAGAAAAGAAATTCATCTTTGTATAGAAATTCTTTCAGTACGGTACCATGCCTTTTTTCCCCATAAATTTTCTTCAAGTTCAAGTCCTTGTTAAGAGCTTCCTTAACCTTAGCCAGCCATGTTGACTGAATCTCAAGGACCATCGATTGAGTCATTTCACAGTCTCACCAAGTTTCAAATAGGACTGAGAATTGTTCCACTTTGGAACCTTTTAAGGTACTAGCCACTTGATCCTTGGAAACAATCACCCTAAAGTACTTGCAGCTCAAGGCATCGGTATCCACATTGCCTTTACCTGAACAATAGTCTATCAAGCAATCATAATCCTTGATATACCCAATCCACATTCTCTGCCTCATGTTCAAGTCCCTTTGGGTAAACAAATACTTCAAACTCTTCTGGTCCGTAAAAATCTTAAAGGACCTTCCCATAAGATAGTGTCTCCAAAGCTCTAAGGTAAACATAATAGTTGCTAACTCAAGATAATGTTCCGGGTAGTTCAATTCATTAAGCCTTAACTACCTAGATCTATATGCAATTACTTGCTTATCCTATATTAACATGCATCCTAATCCTGACCTAAGTGCATCGGAATACACCACAAAAGTCTTATGCGGATCTGGTAGGAGCAAGATGGGAACAATTGTTAGCCTTTTCTTAAGCTCCTAAAAATTTTCTTCACACTAAGAAGCCCAAATGAAGTTCTGTGCCTTCTTTGTCAAGGCAGTTAATCGCAAAGCTATCACAGAGAATTTTTCAATGAAAATTCTGTAATAACTTGCCAATCCCAAGAAACTTCATATTTTACTTACAGTGGTGGCGTTTCCACTCTACCACTGCCTTCACCTTTTCTTGGTCAACATTTAGTCCTTGAGCATTTATGATATGTCCGAGGAATGGAATTTCACTTGCCTAGAATTGGCACTTAGATAGTTTTGTATAATATTGATTATCTTTAAGAACTTGCAAAACTACCTTCAAAAGTTTCTTATGTTCCTAGGGAGTCTTAGAGTACACCAGAATATCATCAATGATTACCTCAACATATCAATCTAGGTAGGGCCTAAAAATTCTTTTTGTGGAATCCATGAACACTACCAAAGCATTTGTTACCCTAAAAAGCGTAACCTCATACTCATAATGCCCATACCTAGTCCTAAATGCAATTTTTAGGATATTTTCTTCCTTTACTCTTATCTGGAATTTCCAGACCTTAGGTCTTTTTCCCCTCTTAACCTAACAAATAAGTCATTAATCTTAGGTAGTTAATATTGATTCTTTATAGTTAGTACATTTAATTTCTTGTAGTCTAACACAAACGTAATGTACCATTTTTCTTCTTCGCAAACAGCATTAGGGAATGCTATGGGGAAACACTTGGCCTTATAAAACCTTCTCAAGTAGCTCTTCTAATTACTTTTTCAGCTTTTCTGTTTCAGTTGCTAACATCCAATATAGGGGTATGGAAATTGGTTCTGCCCTAGGCTATAAGTGTATGGAAAATTTAATCTTCTTTTGTGGAGGTAACCCTAGAAGGTATATAGAAAAAAATTCTGGAAATATATTGGCTACAAAGATTTCCTTAAGTTGCTCCTTGGCTACTACCCTATTTAGTGAGTAATATTCTTCTTCACTCATAACGGGAACGGACTTCATCAACTTAAGGTGTAAGCTCTTGGTACTACTTGCCAAACGGCTTGTACAAGTCACACTTAATCCCGATGCATCCTCAAGGGTGACCTTACAACTTACATAGTCAATATGAGCCTTATGCCTACTTAACAAATCCATCCCAAGGACAACATCATACAGAGTCGAGGCTAAACCCCAAAGGTCACACAAAAACCTATTAATTTTCTAACTCCAAATGATACCCCTTAACCATTTCATTGATGAAGATAATGTTTCTCCAAGCAATTTTAATGACCCTCATCTCATCCATTAAAGTTCTTTACAATCCTAACTTAACAACCATGCTCAAGGAAATGACAGAAATAATAGCACCACTATCAAACAAAATCTTAATACTACTATCTTGAACATTAAAGTTACCTTGCATAGTTGATGAGTCCCTGGGCGTTTGCCCCATTAATGTAAAAACACATCGCTGCATAAGGGCTCTAGTAGGTGAATTCCTGGCTTCTTAGGCTTCGACCCTTCCTTAGCCTCGCTCTTGCTTGATCGTTGGACATTCCTTAGCCTAATGTCCAGGCTGGCGACAATAATTACACAAGTCAATCCTGAGGGTGCAAGTTTTATTATGATGGAATTTCTAATACTTTGGCCAATGACCCTTTCTTCTTGCCTTTCTTGGAGGGACCTTGGTTTCCTTCTAGGTTTGGCCTCTTGCCCAACAACCTCGAGTGCACGGGGATCCTTGGCTCAATGGCCTTATCCTTGGGTTTTGCTTTCGTCAACTCTTTTTCCAAAGCTAAGACCTTAACTCCACTTTAAGTCCACGAATAAACTTCTATACCTTAAGTTCATCTTTCTCAGCCATATAAGGAGCACACCGCAAGAAAGAGCTCAATTTTCCTTCATAGTCATGGACCGTCACATGTCCTTGGACCAACTCATCAAATTTTATCCCCTTCTGATCTTGGGCAGCCTCACTATTAAATCCATTCTAAAATTCCTTCTTAAATTCAGCCCTTGTTATAAGACGTAAGCCTTTCATGACATCTTTCCATCATAATGACGCCTTACCTTCCAAGAAGAAAGGTACTAAATCCATCTTAGCCTTATCATCCAACTTCATGTTTTAAAAAATATCATTAATTCGGTACAATCAGCCTTCAGCCTCATCGGGATCACCGATGCCATTAAACTTAAGAATGTTAAGGTCTTGACATATTAAGACAAACCTAATATGGACAGGAATAATGGGTCTCCTCCTTCTCTTATATAGCTGAATATCTTCCTTATCCTTCTCTTCACAATCCTCATCACGGTCCATTTTCACATACTCTTGCCCTTGCACTTGACCTTACACTTGCCCTTGCAGTCGAGATTTCTCCCTTGACATTGGTGAACTAATAGGCCTTAGTGCACTTCGGCCCTTCCCCCATTAGGGTCCTCCAAGGTCTCCCCTCCATTTGGAGGGCAAACATGCTCCTTAAGAAGGATAGGCATGCCACGTAGCATCCGATCGATAAATTCATTGAGCGTACAAAACAAAACCACCACTTCTCTTATATTCACTCCATTGAGGTCACTAGTTCTCTTACTAAGAACTTGAGTCTCAGTAGCAGCACCTAACTGAGTGTTCACCATGACACATACTACCAAAGCCAGAAGACTACACCTAGAGTAACTTGTAAATAATACTAACTACACTTAGCATAAGGAACACTTAGATCTTAGTTCACTTATTGCTTATACTAGGACCATTGACCTACTATGATACCAAACTATCACGAAGCAAGGTTCCAGTGCCCTGAATTACTTAATTTGTAGGCTCTTAGGGATTGTGATACCACCTAGTTATTATTCGCTAGCCATTACTCGTACATAAATTAAAAACAATTTACATGCAACTAGTTACTTAGCCTACCCTACAAAAAATATGCATGCATTTGTCCAGGCAATGCAACTCTAATAAGTTAAATAAGTAAAGAAAACATCACTTGAGCAGTTGATTTAAAACATATTTAAAATGTGCCAAGACAATAAAACTCTAGTTACTTAAACTTCAAGTAATAGTTTTGTGCACACATATAAGCTCTAGCATGCACCTAAAAGTAACTTAATGGTCTGACACCACGATGCATCCTAATAGAGGCAATGTCTTAGTACAAAGCTCTCACTTGTACTTGTACAACTCCTAACCTCTAAACTGTAAAGGTGTTTGGTTTCGGGAGCCAAACAGTGCAGCAGAATTTAACCGAAACCCTCCAGGATCCAAGTGAAAATGGGGTAAATCGGGTGCGAAAATTTTCATACCTAATTTTCGGTTGAGATCTCTCACTCAACTGTAGAGTCGAATCACAAAACTTGAACAGTTGACGTGTTCAAGCTCTCTATAGTATCCACACGAGCCTCTCGGGATCACCACGCTTCCACCACATTTCGGTAGATGCGTTTCTCTTGTGCTCACAGTGCTAGCTTGAGTCCTCCAAGGAATTGCAAGAGAAGAGTACGACTGTCTTTTTAGGAGGCTAGGGCAAGGAGACCTGTGAATTTCTCACTAAAAGTTATATTTATAGTGAGACTCAACTTCCAGGCCCAATTGGTTTCAAAGCCCTAATCCAATTAGGCTTTAATTTCGGGCTTAATAATGGCTCAACTATTGGGCCCATTATTAATACGAAATTATTGTGAAACCAAAACCCAAATTATTAGCCCATACACTCTAATGATCCAAATAGCTCTATGTGTGCGACCCAATAGGCTCTTACCACGTTGGCAACGATC
>KK901673.1:0-10683 GCA_000696445.1 Aquilaria agallochum
CCTCTTGAATCCTTGAATAAGTTTGTCTTCTTAAGCTTCTCACAAACATGGTCAAGAGTTTTGACAAATGGGATTGAAATTATCTCTATTGCATCCATTATAGCTGAAAATCGAATTATAAGTGTTATAAAATTTGGGAAAATATTTTAACAGAAAAAGGTTTGACCAAATGGCTTAAAAAGTGTAAAAAATTATTAGATATAGAAATGAATTTTCGTAGAGTTATGGGGAAACCTAAATATAATCGCATTGCACTTCCGCAATCCAATTCCCTCACCTACAATCTTATGCACATTCTACTATTCTAGTACATAGGAAGAATATTTAAGAGAAGTTAATAGGCAGAAGATCATAATAAGCAAAATAGATGGCTTCATGAATAGTAGCATACTACATGATGCACATACATCAGGCAATAAAGGGAAAATCAGAGTAACATCTTTAATGTATTGAAAAATATGAACCTCTATATTTATTGTACGTTCATTGGCCTTCCTGTTTCTGATGTCTGACTTCTCTACACAATCATCTGCCATGAACACATTATACAGCAGCTGAGTTATACTTTCAATTGTTGATTAATGGCTAATTATTGTGAAAACCTGGAAACTAATACCTATGTCAGTTTTGGTTTTCCTCCTTGCTTGATTGCCATCTGTGGTTGGAAAATCGAAAGTTGTATGTGAAATACACAAATAAGTAATGAGTCAAATACATTTATCTTGTGAAAGAAATACGTACTTTCAATTGTTGATTAATGGTTAATTAATGTGAAAATCTGGAAACTAAATACCTGCGTCAGTTCTTGTTTTACTCCCTGCTTGATTACCATCCATGGGTTGGGAAATTGAAAGTTATATGTAAAATATGTAAATAAGTAATGAGTCAGATATATTTCTCTTACAAAAAAAATGAAGATAAATTGTGAAATGATAGAATCAATGGTTCTTGCAGGACAGTGCTGTGGAAGATCTCCAATGAGCTGGGAATGAGTCTCCCGGTGAACAGCGGAAGGATGGATGATAGAAGGTTTGGTTTTTGGAGGAGGGTGCTGTAGAAAGAATGGTGTGGATGGAGGACGTGAGCTGGGTGCGGTGATGACTGGCGGAAAACCGAGAAACCTCCTACTAAGAATCTCCTGGTGGAAGCCCGATAGGTGGGTACATTTTGCGGAAGGGGACACTTTAAACTGCCCTGGTATATGTACTGTCCATTACTGCAACTGACACCTGTAACTGAAAGTAATAGTGGATAATTCTGTAAGTTGATAGTGGGCGTAGTTGATGAAGGGTTTAGGAAGTGGCCCGACCGACAAGTTGCAATGATACAAAATTGTGGGTTAGGGAAACGTCCGCCAGTTTTAATCTGTTTAATCAGTTCACACGTGCGAAATTGAAAATAAATTTCCCAACATATTAATTAAATATATGTGAAATGGGTCGAAGTCAAACTATCTGTGAATCAAAGCGTAACACGTGTTTTGATGTAAGGGTAATTATAGAAATCACCGGGTGTCATTTTCTTATACATTTAGGATACCACACGTCACTTACTCATTAGATGGAGGTGTTTTTTAAATTGTGAAATGACAAAATAGCCAAATGACCTTCTTTCATATCTATTTATAGATTATAGATTTTATTAAAAAAATTAAAAATCATATCTCCAGACGTAAAAATCCAACAATTTAAGATTTTTTTATTAATGTTATTCTTTTTTAATAATTTAAACTTTTGAAAGATAATTACCAAAAAATCCTCTTTACAATCAGGAAAAGGTAATATTACCTCCGTCCCAAATTCTTTATGCTATTTGAGTATTTTATTTAATTTTGACTTAAATTTATTTACATTAGTATTTACTCAAAAAAATTTAAAAATTATATTAAAACTATAAATCTTGTAATTTCTAAATTGCCTAAAGACATTTTTAGCACCTGGACTCGGTTAACTCGGACATTTTATCCCCTAAACATGAACTCGGTATAACTTACCTTGCATGTTCTGAAATGCACCATGTATATGTACATCGCGTTTCTTTTTCGTCTAGTGCCGCTGGTGGAGGTGAAAATAATCAGCACACGTTAATGTAAATAAGTCAGTGGTTTATTTAAGATAATTACAATTCCTTTTGTTTAAGTATTAAACTAGGTGTGTTGCCCATGCAATGCACTAGTCTCTTTGTTTGTTGTGAGCTTTTATGTTATATATTACTTACCCCGTCCCACTTTCTTTACTCTATTTGACTTTTTTTGACTAGTTTGACTTGAATTTAGTTATATTATTATTTGCAATAAAATATTTAAAAAATATATTTAGAATCTATAAGTCTTGATTTATCATTCATATATAAACGTTTTTCATTTATATGCTAAAATATTAAAAATAAAAAAATCATAGATTAATTGCTAAAAAGTGAATGGTACAAAGAATTTAAGACAAATGAAGTATTTGTTTAAGTTTTTTTATTAGTTATAATACCTTTATTTTATTTGATATAGGTGTTAAAAGACAATAGTTGTAAAAAAAAAAAAGAAAGAAATTAAGGTTGTAATGACACGAGATTAAAAGAAGAGATTGAAGTGTTTGATGATACAAAGTAGAGTAAAATATATTAAGGCAAAGCTTATTATTTTGTTCTTGATGACCATATATGACCTTCATAGCAAAATGATAACAATAAAATTGCATTAATGCTAAAAATAATAAGCTTGAAATCTTCTTTGTTAGCTTCATTCTACAACTACTATTAGCTGAATATCTTTTTCAAGCAAATTTTGTTGGTTTGAGAACCATGTACTTATTGAAGGTAGAGTAGAATATGTGAGGAAGATTGTTCGTTGTTCCATTTATTCAAACACAAAACTCTCATTTTCTTCTAGGGTAGTAGTTCTTAAAAAGACAATTCATCGAATATAATATGAAAAATTTTAATCATATGAATAAATAGTAATTTTGGAAAGTTTAAAAAATTGCATAGTTTAAATGTAGAAGTAAATATGAAAAATAGTAAACCAAGACTCAATTATTAGCTTCTATTATAGTAATTGTAAGACCCATGCCAATAATGCTAATTTGCATCAGTAAATGAGTTAGGGTCCTCAAATTATATAAGCAAAAGAGAAATAAGACAAAAAATATTTTAATATATTATTTGAGCTGAAAAATCAATATCTTGTTTTGATAAAGAATATATATAAATCTATATAAAGGAGAAACTCACTCATTCCCTAAGGCTAATTCCATTAACATTTACTTCACAATACATTTGGAGTATTAATTTCAAAATTCATTTTATATAATTAATAGTTAGGCCTTTATATAGCCCTCATACCAAAATTCACTCATTCTCCAAACTTTTTTTAATATTAATTGCATAGTATGTTTGTATTGCTTAATACCTTAGGCTCTCATATAGTCATAACTCTAAAATTTAGATTTTGAATTGTAACTCTTGGTCAACCCTTTGTGTCATAGTATAGAGCCCTTAAAATTCTATTTTTTATATATTTTAGTTATTGAATTTAAAATTTTATCATCTTAGTATATTAAAACACCATTAGGTTTTGTTTCCTTCCTAATTGCTTATTAATATTATTTTCCCCTAATCAATTATTTTAAATAAATTTTATCTCTCTTAGCAATTTAGTAGCTTTAATTTTGTTAGAATGCTTTGATTACAATTTTATTTGCTTTCAATGGTATTAATATTGTTCATCCAACTTCCCTAAGACTACTTCATTTTTGCTTTCAATGGTATTAATAGTGTCCATCCAACTTCGCTAATACTACTTTCTTTAGCATTAACTTCATAGTACATTTTTAGTATTACTTTTAGAATTTATTTGTCATAATTAATACAAATTTATAGGTTTCAATGGTATTGCCTAAGCAACTCATATATATATATGTATACGTTCTAACACTTGCTTCCAACAAAGATACTCAATATTATCATTCCTTCCTTTCATTTCTTTCTGTCGTGTCTTGCTATCTTTCTTTATTTCTTCACTAATTTATATTTTTACATTTCCACTAATGCCAAAGATGAGATAGTTGTTTAAAAAGACTGATATAATTTTTTATTTCTTTGTCTTTGAATTTCTAAAATGGACAAATATGCTCTCTTATGAATCTTTTCTTATTTTTATAGTCTCTCTCCAGAACATGTTATATTGGAGGAGTTGTCTTCTGAGATGACTGACTGAATTATTCAAGTAAAAGCGTGTCATTTATGGGATATTTTTAATTTTAAAAAAGGTGATCAATTTATCAATACCGATTTTTTTTCTTGTGAATTTGAGATATTTTTTACACCATGATCGATGTTGTAGAAACATAGAAGTGAAATGCTTGTGCATAAAATTAGAATTACTTGAATTTGTATATCCAAGACTTAGACATTTTGGCATTGTATAAACTTGGAAGTTGTTTGTTCCTTTCTCTAATAACTGAAAATGTTAGGCTAATTTAGACTAATTATTTTTTTTCTAATTACTATGTAATTAGTTTTGGTTTAATGAATTCAATTGTGTATTCAATGCGTAAATTTGGCATAATTAGTGGATTAAATATATTACCTAATAAATGTTAGCAACTAAAATATTAAATAAAATACTACTAAATAATTTTAATAGTATCATAAAAATAATTTTAATAGTATCATAACACTCTAATTAGTACCAATAACTCTAAAAAAACACAAGAAGAGTCCAATTATATCAATCATTAAATTGATAGGCCATATAAATAAATAATTAACAATAAATCTATTGGCATACTTTAATAGGTAGGATTATTTTTTTAAGATGAGTAGAAATAGAAGATAGGGACCAATCATAAGTCAATAAAGATTTATGAAGATGTCAATATAATAAAATTCTAAATAATATAGTACAGTTAAAGGTTCCCTAAAATATTTTAGCATTGAAAAATAAGTCAACAAATTTTAAAAATATCAAAAAAGCTTCATAAATTAATGATTCTTTCATATTGTTTACAGACTCAGAATTCCAGTATTTTACAGACTTAGAAAAATAGTTTTCCAGACTCAGACGTATAAACCTCTTAAACCAGAATTCCTGAGCCAATTGGTGCATAGTTTCACCTGAGTTTTACTGGTACTCACCAACTTTCCTAGCTAAAACAGTTTATTCATTCAAAAATTCTAAACTTCAGCATTTGAAATAACCACCATGCACCGGTAGGTTCATTAGTTTGTAATTGAACTGGTTATCTTATTGCAGGGTCTACTTCAGCAAGTTACAAACACCATTTTCAATTAGTTTGACCTGAAAACAAATTGCAACATTTCTGTAAAGGTAGGGGCTGGTTTCAAAACCTAAACTCGTTCCAAAAATCTGCTGGTCAGAGCAGCTTTGAAAATTTGAGTTCGAAGGGTCATCTCAAGTTGCAATAAAAATTTTCAAACCGCACTTAGTGACCATGGTTGGCTTATGAAATAAAAATTGTATAGGCTCTAAAACCTCAGTTTAGAAACACAGGGCAGCGTCCAACCTTCAAACTCCACAGGACCAGTCTCAATTCTGCAGAAATTAACTTTGGTAATAGTTTGCTCTCAAACCAAATAACTAATGACTTCTTTTAAAATGTCAAGAAAACAACTAAATTAAATACAATATAATCAAATGTTTATGTAACAATTAAAATAAATAAAAAATAAATGAACTAACTATTTGATTGATGTGAATTTAGTGAAAACAAACACTCATACTCCCAAAAATTTAGTACAAATCTTCTGTTTCCGGCAAACAAAGGGAAGTGACACTGCCTGTGGCAGCTCTCCTTTGACAGCTATTGCTCATTTTTATCTTTCCTTGTCTTTTTCATTTATTGCTAGATTTTGCATCTGATTTATATTCTTGTAAAGGTACTTCAATTTATGTAATTAGTTCACTATGGTTCTAGCTTCTACCATTGTTACAATTTCAAGCCTCCAGTCCAGTTTGCTATATCATACATATCATGCGCTAATGATGTATTTATGATGATTTGATCATAGGACACACACGGATCTTGATCAAAACTTCATATGGAACTGTAAACGTCTTCCATTCCAGAGGAGTTATTTTCATATGGAACTGTTAACGTCTTCCATCCTAAGAACTAACAAGTGTAGCCTATTAGCACTAAAATTGAGCAGACAATACAACAACCATAACATTTTACTGATGGATCATCTCATGAACTATGTTTTCCTGGTGTTCTGCCCTGCCATGGATTGAAACCAAACTCTCCGCATAAACAGTTACCATCATTGTGCGAGGATAGCCAGATACCCCAGTGTTCTTCATTTCTCTACTTTCAACATCAAGCAGAAGCAATTCACCACCGCTGCTCTCCAGGAACAGGTGCCCACTTTTCCACAACCCCAATGGCCGTAAGACCCCAGGAAAGGGACCAAGACTCAATTCCTTCATCCACCCGGACTCTTTCTTCACCCACAAATCAAAAAACTCTTCGCCCTTATGGGCATAAGCAATCATCGCCATGGCTGCATTGGGATGTTCGACAAAATCCCATAAACAGTCAACCTTAAACTCTGGTAACGCAGTTGTAGTGAATGATTCATCTCTCATGTTGAATGACAGGATTAGTGTGTCGTCCCTCCCGACTCCTCCCCAGTGATAGAGGCCGTTTTCCCCATCCCAGATTCCGCTTCCATGAGCACGCTCTTCAGGTGCCGCGATTTCTCTCCAGGAATTCGAGCTCAGACAGTAGAGCTCCACTTGAGTGATGCAATAAAATATTTCTTCTCCAGAAATCGTGCGCTCTTGAGCAGGGGTATTGTCGACGAATCGAATCACTTTGTAGTCCCCCGATCTGCGATTCCCAAAAGAAACGATTTTGAACATGAACAGGAAGAGCTACAATTAAACATCAAAACCACCGAGAATCCAAAATATTTGTGCTCGCACACACCTGCAATCGAACCCGAAACCGACTGGGCCGGCCCAGTCCGCCTCCAGCTGCGGCGGGCGACGAACCGTGGATGGTGGAACGTGCTTGAATTCTCTGGTTGAGGGATTCCAGAGGGCAATGCGAAAGTTGTCAATGAGGCAGAGCAACCCGTTGCAGGGGCCAGAGACATCGCGATCGACACCGGAGTTATCGAAGAACGGCATCCGAATATTCTCCGCAGGCAGAAACTCGGCGGAGAGGGTTGCCAAGTAAGATCTGTCGACATGGAATATGGTGCGGCTAAGCCAGAAGAGGATTCTGAGATTTGGGTTTCGTTTCTGGAGGAAGTGGTGGGTGGCGATGAACTTGCTTGATCGAATGGCGGCGCACAGAGACTTGGAAATGCATCCGAATCGGACGAGGGATTTGACGGGAAGCCTCAAGAAGATGTCCATGGCTATCTCGTCCGGCAGCCCCTCCGTCACCCATAGCGAATTCATGGTCTTCGCCGCCCTGATACTTACTGCGCTAAGCTAATTTGCCTCTGATCACTCCAAATTCTTTCTTTTATTCTGGGTGATTACAGTTTTGTGACGCAGGTGTGGTTCCAATTTCACTTTCAATTTCATTAATAAAATTCAAAATTATATTTCCTGACAAGAAAATCCAAGAATTTAATATTTTTTTTTTAAGTTAATGTTATTCTTTTTTAATAACTTAAACTTTTGAAAGATAATCGCGAAAAAAAACCTCTTTACTATTGGTGAAAGTTATTACCTCTCTTAAATTCTTTACACCATTTGAGTTTTTTATTTAATATTAACTTAAATTTATTTATATTAATATTTACTTTACAAAATTAAAAAATATATTTAAAATCTATAAATCTTGTAATTTCTAAATCGCCTAAAAACATTTTAGCTCCAGGACTCTATTAGCCCGGACATTTTATCCAATGAATATGAACTCTATATAACTTACTCGGAAAGTTCTAAAATGCACCGGGTACAAGCACATCGCATTTCCTTTTTGTTTGGTATTGTTGGTGGAGGATAAAATAATCAACACACATTAATGTGAATAATTCAGTGTTTTATTAAGGATAATTACAAGTGCTTTTTTTTAAGTATTAAACTAGTTGTATGTTACCTGCACAACGCATACATCTCTTTGTTTATTATGAGCTTTTATGTTATATATTATTTGTTTAAGCTTTTTTTATTAGTTATAGTATCTTTATTTTATTTGATATGGATGTTGAAAGAAAATATTTGTAAAAGAAAAATTGAGGATGTAATGGCATAACATTAAAAGAAGTGATTCGAGTGCATGATGATAAGTAAAATATATTATGACAGAGTCTATTACTTTGTTCTCAAAGACCATATATGACTTTCATAACAAAATGAAAGTAGTAGTAGTAGTAGTAGTAGTAGTAGTAGTAATAGTAGTAGTAGTAGTAAACATGTTTATCATTATAATGATATTGAGCAATAAACCAAAAAAATATATGGGTGAGGAAAAAACATAGATTTGAACACAAAACTCTAATTTTCATCTAGGTTAGTTATAATAAAAAATTGACAGTTGTTTTTAGGCCTAACTACAGGAATAGTCCTTTAACTTGGCCAACTTGAGCGAGATGATTCAAAACTCAGCACTCATTAAAACTTAGCTCCTAACATTGGAAAGGTATGTACTTCAATCTATTTCCTACAATAATAAACGAACAACGTTAGGTTGAGGCTGAAGACAAGAACCAACTAGGCTCACCGCTAACCACATCATCATCACTCCAAATGCCAATGCCTTGCACACATTTCCCAATGTATTTGACCCCATTAAATTTGTCCATCATAGCAGCAAAATCGATTTCGATAACTACAAATGACGAAATCTATTTCAATAGGAGATGGACAAACAAAAATCACCGTCGATTTCACCAATAATGATAAAGGTGAAATCAATGGCAGATCTTCCTCCGTTGCAGCTTCTCCTCAGCCACAACAATGTTGTGGTCAACGGGGAGTGGTACCCAACCCCTACTTAAAGGTCGGCTAGTCAAATTCCGGATTCACAGTGGGTAGTGAGATTCCATTTGGATTTCTTCACAGGATCAACAATTGGGGCAGTGCACAGTGTCTTCAGCCCCATCATCTGTGGTGGTGTCTTGTCCTCGAGCCTTTTCACCGTTTACCTGTCATCTCGAGCCTGAGCGCTTTCACTGTTTGCACATTGTCCTAAGCCCAAAACGCAATGCGTTAGTTACTATACCAATTGGACTAAAATGCTTAGCTTTTGAAAGTTAAAGGGCCAAGTTTTACTGAGTTATGAGTTTTGGACCAACTAGCTCAAGTTGGCCAAGTTTAGGAGATATTTCTATAGTTAGGCCTAGTTTTAAAAAAAAAAAATCATATAATATAATATGAAAAAGTTTAATCATAGGAATAAATAGTAATTTGGGATAGTTTAGAAAGATTACATAGTTTAAATGTAAAAGTAAATATGAAAAATGACAAACCAAGATTCAATTATTGGCTTCTACTATAGTAATTGCAAGACTCACACCAATTTTGCTAATTTGCATCGATACATGAAGTTGGGTCCTCAAATTATAAAAGAAAAGAAGGAATAAGACCAAAAAAAATATTTTAACATATTACCTAAGCTGAAAAATCAGTGTCTTGTTTCAATGAAGAATATAAATAGCTAGGGAATCAAGTTATCTATAAAGAAATAAATGGTAATCTAGTTTGGAATCTTTGAAATGCAAAAAACATATATAGTCACAATAACATAAAGAGTTTAGAAGTTGAATGAACGTAATTTATGATTCAATTGAATGCTAATTAAGAAAAAAAATATAAATTAAGAATAATAATGGTATTAATGATTTAATCAAGAACTAATTAAGAAAAAAACTAAAATTTATTGATTATTCTTTAACTTGATTTGTAGCTAATATTTTAAGTCGTTAATGCTTCTGTTTCTAAAGCATTTATTAGTTTAATTTATTATTTTGTGTGTGCAACGTGAGTACAATCTAAAACCTTAAATAAATACACAAAGTTTAGATTTAAAACAAAAAGAACTTAATTAAACCTAAAATGTTAATGACTATGTATTAGCAAAGATAATTAGTACTCAAACATCATAGTAATCATATTCAAATATTTTACACTAAAACTTTCAACAATAACATATTAGTTCCTAAATAAATGTCAAAAGAGATTTTTTTCAATTAGTTTATAGTACTCAAAGGCAATTAGGTGTTGTTCTAAAGAGATAAAAAAAAGGTCTAGAAGTCAAAACTTGAAACAAATAAAAGTCTAAAGTGGTAACATAAACATGTTTGGATTCAGCATTATAGTTAAGCTAAAAATGAGTGACTACATATGGAAATTCTAATAGAATAAATCCTTTAACAAAAGATTTTAAAAGAACCTTTTATCTTTACGTTCGAGGCCACCTAGGTCATAAAGTACTCGAAAATTTAAAATGATCCATATTTAATGCATATTGACTTTTGTCTAGGTTGTAATAAAATAATCCTAGTGACCTTAACATGAATAAAACATATGTGACCAATAATAAGATCTTGCAAATTAGGAACAATTAATATCATGAATTGATTAGCATTAAGATCATCAAAAGAAGGAACCATAATTAATATGTTTAAATAACATTTACAATGAGAGTTACACATTTATAATAGGAGTTATTGTTGGCCAAATGGTATTACAATGGCTATTAAAAAGATAGA
>KK901673.1:36507-51246 GCA_000696445.1 Aquilaria agallochum
ACGGACCGCCTTCGGAGACGAAGACTTAGCTATTTCAAAGCAGAAGAGAATCTCCCCGAAGGCGGAACCCCTGGACCAGGGAATTCCCGAACTACGGGGTTAATTCCCGAAGAAAGGCATCCGTACTAAAAAGCAACCTCGCCCAGAGGATCTCGGGAGTACGACATGAGCATTTAAGGAGCCTCTGACATGTCGCCCACAGACGCTACATACTGCCTCAAACGGCGATCTGACACGCCGACGCCGTCCAGGTCTTGTCACGACCTGTCTCGAACTAAGGCTTGAGGAGCCTGCAACCAGCTACTTGTTCCCTATGCCCGAAGGTACAGAAAAGATCTGACCGAACATGTGTCATGATCCGGACGGGCTAGGCACCCCTAAAAATACCAGAAAGCAGGACTTGGCGAAGGATCCGACCCCCTCTCCCTGAGAAAATACGAGCAGGCAAGGCCACCTAGCCCCTTAGTGCTATTCCTCTATCTTCTCTCACCACCACTAACTTGGGCGTCGGAGGCTCCTCCTCGGAAAAACATCCCTGGGACCTCCTAACCCTTTTTTCTCTTCAGCGCTTGAAGCTCACCCCCCTGGGGAATCTTTGCTCCAGACATTCTCCCTTCCAGGAAGTCCCTCCCGAAGTCACAATGTCACCTGACGAAGATTTAGTTGGGCATCAAATGGCGCCGTCTGTGGGAACCCATGCTCAAGTCGCCGTCATTGAAACTCGGCGTTCAAAGGACAAAGGACTCCCGAAGTCCTCATCCGCTCCTAAAGTTCAAACGGTCACTGAGCAAACCCTTCCAGGGACTTCCTCGCCTGAGGAAGAGCGTCCTCTAGTCATAACAATGAGTTTTCTGCGTGACTTCCAACTCTCCATTGTGGCCAAAATGACGCAGTAAATAGACCGTAGGTGGCTGCAACCGACACAGGCTCAAAGGCCTTCCTCGCCAGCACTCCCTCGGGAGAAAAGCCCCAGATCTCCTTATCGGAGTTCGGGAAGTGGGGACCCGCGTGAATAATCCTCAACAGAAAATATACCCCTTGGGGGACGACCTAAGGGGCCAGTAGGGCCTAAGCGGCCTAAAGCCCCACGACAGAAAAGTTCATCGTCTGAGGTGAAATCGCCCTCACCTCGACGGCGAAGTCAGTCCCCGAAGAGGCACCGCAATCTCCCTTCCCAGAAGCTTATAGGCACCGCGAAGAAAAGTCCAGTGCTACGATCCTTCTGGAGAAAATGTTAGAGAGTTTGGAAAAAATGGAAAAACAAGTAGCTCGCAAACCTGTCTAAGCCAGGTTGTTTGAAACTTTCTGTGGGGATGAATCACCGTTTACCCGAACAGTGGTCGAGGCACCCATGCCAAGCGACTTCCAAGTACCTCGGCTGGAAACCTACATGGCCGAACTGACCCCCAGGCTCACCTGACTAAATACAGACGTAGCATGGTGTTGCACGGCGCTGATGATGCTACCCTGTGTAAATGCTTTGAGGTCACCCTCGCAGGGCCCGCCACAGCGTGGTAAAACTCGTTGGCCCCTGGAGCCATCAGGGAGTTCCAGGAGCTGTCCACCGCCTTTACACAGCAGTTCATTGGAAGTCGTCCGACGACGATGATGCTGGTCCAGATGTTTGACATAGCGCAAAGAAACGGAGAAACCATCCGCGACTATGTCGAGAGGTTTAATGGAGAGGCCCTAAGTGTCCCAGACTTTAGGCCCGAAATACGTATCCTCGCCATGACACGGGGCCTTCGGAGGGACTCACAGTTGTTCTATGAGTTCTCCAAGGACCCCCCGGACACGCTTGGCGAATTTTAAAGAAGGGCTGAACAACACATGACAGCCGAAGAGCTGATGATGGGTGGACCAAAGAATGATCACGCCCGTCTCGAAGGGCCCGGCCAACAAGCAAAGTACCCCACCGAACAGGCAGGGCGACCTCGAAGGTTTAGGGGAAGAAAACCTCCTCCGAACTTCACACCCCTGAACACTACGAGGACTAACATCCTTATGACAATGGAGAAGCAGGGAATCCAGGTCCAGCGGCCCAGGGCTATGACCACTGACAACAAGAAGAATATGAAAAAAATTTTCCAGTTTCATCGCGACCACGGCCACAACACCGAAGATTGCTTCCAACTGAAAAGGTATATCGAGTCGCTAATCAAACAAGGCCAACTTCGGCGGTATCTGAGAATGCCTTCCCTAAATGGGAGAAAGGAGGAGGAGGGAAAGGCTGATGACGAGGATTATGACTCCGACAGATGAAGGAACCGAAGTCCAAAGAGGCGTCTCCCGCCCCCGGCCGGAGTGATACAAACAATCACGACTGGACTGTCGTCTTCGGGAAGAAAGAGAAAAGTCAGAGAAATATCAATGATGGAATACCAAAATCCGTCGAAGAAGCTGCCCCGAAAGGATGGTTCCACCGTCATCTTTTCTCATGATGACCCGCTGTTGGTCATGGTGAGGAAAGGAAACTGGGATGTCAAAAGAGTGTTACTTGACGATGGATCAAACGCCGATGTCCTGTTCTCCCATCTACTGCCGAGCTTGGGAATATCCAGCGCCAACCGTAAGCCTGTCGCTTCGCCTATTTTCGGGGTAAGACCATCCGAACTACCCGTCCTCGGATGGATCGACCTCCCCCTAATGATGAGAGGAACCTCCATAGACGGGAAAAAAGAATTATTTGCCTCCACAATGACAAGGTTCATTGTCATAAATGTTCCTTCGTCATATAACGCTATCCTTGAAAGGCAAACACAAGAAAATCTGCACATTCGCCCAGATATAAAGTACTTAACAGTCACCTTCGCCACCAGGGATGGAGACGCGGAGATCTTCATCAACCAGGGAAAAGTAAGGAAAGTGTTCGTCAAAGCGCAAAAAGCCCCAGCGACCAACTTCGCACAAGCTGTAGAGGCAGAGGCTTTGCTAGATGCAAAACCAAAAGCAAGAGAGGTAGGAGACCCTGCGAAGGTAGAAGTAGAAAAGATAGAACTTGTCCCAGGCCGAAACACGCGAATAGGGAAAAACTTGGCCGAAGGTGACAAGAAAAAGCTTGTATCCTTTCTCCTGGTGAATAAAGATCTGTTTGCTTACTCGCCGAAAGATATGCCAGGGGTAGACCCTCGCATAATACAACACAACCTTAAAGTAAGTCTGGAAGTAAAACCTGTCCGGAAAAAGAATCGAGGTATTTTCAGTACACAAAAGCAACTTCGTCAAAACCGAAGTCCAGCGATTGCTAGACGCAGGCATAATCAGGGAGGTCAAGTACCCCGAATGGCTGAGCAACGTGGTTATCGCCACAAAAAAAGGAAGCAGTAAGCTCCGAATGTGCATTGACTTCAGAAACTTGAATGATGCGTGCCCAAAAGATTCGTATCCTCTCCCGCCAATAGACCAATTGGTAGACTCAATTGCCGAATATGGGCTCCTGAGTTTCCTGGACGCTTTCAGTGGCTATCATCAAATAAGGATGGACCCCGAAGATGAGGAAAAGACCACCTTCATCACCGAGGGAGGAACGTATTGCTACGTCAAGATGCCCTTCGGGCTCAAAAATGCAGGGGCCACTTACCAAAGATTGATGAACAAGGTCTTTAAAGACCAAATGGGGAGAAACATGGAAGTTTACGTTGATGACATGATAGTCAAAAGCAAAATACCTCGGGACCATGACACAGATCTAGAAGAAACTTTCCATCAGCTCAGGACCTTCAGAATCCGCCTCAATCCCAAAAAGTGCGTCTTCGGCGTAACCTCGGGAAAGTTTATTGGGTACATGGTATCAGAAAGAGGCATTGATGCTAACCCAGAAAAAATTAAGGCTCTGCTCGAATTCCGAACTCCTGTCACAATAAAGGATGTGCAAAGACTCACCGGAAGGATAACCTCTCTTAGCAGGTTCATCTCCAGATATGGAGACCGGTGCCGAGCATTCTTCAAAGTACTCACAAAGGCAGCAAGAGAGGAGAGTAACCCCGGAGGGGATGACCATCCTTGGAATGAAGATTGCCAAAAGGCTTGGGAAGAACTCAAAACCTATCTGGCCCAATTACCTACACTTCGGCAACCTCGCCAGGGATAACCCCTCGTGCTGTACCTTGCCGTTACAGAAAAAGCGGTAAGTTCGGTCCTTGTCAAAGAAGAAGGGCTGAAACAATAGCCAGTCTATTATGTAAGCAAGTCCTTGCACAGCGCCGAAGTCAGGTATCCCTTGCTACAAAAAGCTATATATGCCTTGGTGCTAGCAGGGAGAAGGCTGCGGCCATATTTTCAAGCTCACCCAATCATCGTCCGAAGTAGTCTACCTCTACGGGACGTCATGAGGAAAGTTAATCACTCGGGAAGACTTTACAAATAGTGCATAGAGCTTGGGGAGCACGACATTACTTATGAACCTCGGAAGGCCATCAAAGCTCAAGCTCTAGCAGACTTCATCGCCGAAGTACCCACGACCGAGGAGAGTCATCCCGATTCGGGCGAAAATGAGCTAGAATGGACTCTGCACGTGGACGGAGCATCAGGGTCCGAGCACCAGGGAGCTGAGATAATCATCAGAGGCCCCAAAGGTTTACAGGTGATGAAGTCCATTAAATTTGGCTTCAACGTCACCAACAATATTGCCGAATATGAAGCTCTCATAGTAGGGCTGCGCTTAGCTAGAAAAATTGGTATAAGGAACTTGAAAGCCCGCAGCGACTCCCAGCTGGTAATCCGGCAAATGGTAGGGGACTATGGGGCGAAGGACCCGACTTTGGCAAAGTATCATGAGCTGATAATTAAACTTATCCGAGAATTCGACGTTGTGCGAATGGAAAATGTGCCTCGCCGGAACAATGCCGAGGCAGATGGTCTAGCAAAGTCGAAAGCGTATACCGAAGTCCTGGATCACCCAAGCATAGAGGTACTGGGCCTATCGACCTCGGGAGAAGGCTGGAAAAACCCCATCAAGAAATATCTTACAACCAGCGAGCTCCCCGAGGATCCCAGTGAAGCAGCAAAAGTCCGAGGACGATCCGGTCGTTTTTTCCTAATCGGGGAAGAACTATATCGGCAGGGATATGCAAACCCGCTACAGAGGTGTGTTAGCGAAGAGGACACTGAAATGATCCTCGAAGAAGTTCACGAAGGTGCCTGTGGTTCCCACATTGGAATCGACGCCCTGGTAGCAGTGTTACTTCGCCAAGGATACTTTTGGCCTACCCTGAGAAAGGACGTCAGGCAGTTCGTTCGGAAATGTGGTAATTGCCAAAAACACGCGAATATCCAAAGGAGACCCTCGGAAATGATGACTTCGGCTAACTATCCCCGGCCCTTCGCAGTTTGGGGCATAGACCTCATCGGGCCGCTCGCGACGGCACCTGGAGGCGTGAAGTTCTGCGTGGTTGCAGTAGACTATTTCTCTAAATGGGTCGAGGCAGAACCCTTGGCGACGATCTCGGCAAAAGATGTGCAGAAGTTTGTATGGAAAAACATCGTATGCAGATTCGGCATACCCAGGGTACTAGTGGCCGACAACGGGTCCCAGTTTATAGACAAGGGGTTCCAAGAATTTATCAAGGACCTCGGAATACAAATGCACTTCGCTCCAGTAGCTCACCCCAAAGCAATAGCCAAGTAGAAGTGTCCAACAGGACCATAAAAGATGGCCTGAAAAAGGGGTTGGGGGAGGCAAAAGGGAAATGGCCAGGAGAGCTCCCAAGCGTGTTATGGAGCTACCGAACAACACCCCGAAGAGCCACAAGGGAGACACCTTTTTCGCTTGTTTACGGTGCAGAGGCCATCATCCCAATAGAGATAGTGCAGCCATCGGTGCGAGTGCAGGTTTTTGACGAAAGAGGCAATGACCTTGGCTTGAGAACCAAGCTCGATCTCGTCGGTGAGCACAGAGAAATAGCTGAGCTAAGAAGAAAAGCTTTTCAGCAAAGAGTGGCCGCGGCTATAAACTTACGCGCCAGGCCAAAAAAAATAAAGAAAGGAGATCTCGTTCTCCGAAAGGCTGAATTTGGACCACGAAGGCCATCCCATGGGGTACTTCGCGCAAATTGGGAAGGCCCTTATCTTGTGCTCGCCGAAGTACGAAAAGGAGTTTACAAGCTCGGTGATGCCGAGGGCACGGAATTGAAAAATACATGGCATTCGGATGCCTTGAAAAAGTTCTATGCTTAAGATTTTGGTGGAAAAATTGTACAAGTCAGTAAAATTTTCTAAGTACAAAATCTTTTTTTCACCAGGCCTTCTTCAAAGATTGCAAAATCACTTAAGAAAATTTCAAGGACAATTGGCGTGACAAGCGTATGACCGAATTTTCGAAGTCTCTTGAGCGAATGTGTTCGGGACAATGAGAAGTGAAAATTTCCAAAGTTCCTTGAGCAAACATGTTCGGGACAATGAGAGATGAAAAATCTTATGCAAAAAAGACTTAGCTAAAAATTCCTTTACAAAAGAAAGAAGAAGATTTTATTAAGCAAGGGCAAGATCCATTACAAAGAAGTTCGCCAAAAGGAGAAATACAAAAAATAAGAAAAAGAAGGCTAAGTCCCCTAAAAAGAAGCTAATGGATCTCAGTGTCTCGGGGGGCGTTAGTTCCTGCCTCCTTGTCCATGGTCGATGGTGCCGGAAGTGGAAAGGGCAAGTTGAGATGGTCAATTTTCGACCAAGACCACCGAGGCTCCTCGGAGATGTCAAGGGCTACCAAGAATGAGAGGTCGAGACCTGGGAATCTCTGCAAGACTTGATGGCGAGCAAGGCAAAAACCGTCCTGAAAAGCAACCTTGGTTGCTTGGTCGGCCTTCTCCTTCGCGACCGATAACTCATTAAGCTCATCCTCCAAATCTGCGATCTCCTTCTTCAAAGCCTTCGTCTTCTTCTTCTTTGAATCCTTTTTCAAGGATTTGACCTCGGCCTGGAGCTCGGCCTTCTCAGCAAGCACCTTCGCCAAGAGAGCCTCAGAGTCTGACTTCTCCTTTTGAGGTGCCTCGTTCGCCGAAGTCAGCTCCGCTACCTTGGAGCCGAGGTTAGAAATTTTCTGGGAGGAGTCTTTCAAAATTTCCTCTTTTTCTCTTAATGACTCCTCCCGAAAGGCAGCAATCTCCTTCTTCGCCGTTTCGGCCGCCTCCGCATTTTTGGCGACCAAGTCGGAGCATATAGCCTTGGATTTCTCCACAGTGTCTAAGGCCCAGGCTCGGAACGCTGCTTGTTTTGATGCCCGAAGTCGGAGGAGGCCAGTGAACCCCAACAGCTACGAAGGGAGAACAAAGTCAATAAGACTAAAAAGAAGAATGAAGCAAACATTTGGGGAAAAAATCAAAAAGGAAAGGGTAAAGGCCTAAAGTATACCTGGGCAGCTTGTTCGGACATCCTGGCAGCAAGGGACTCCTCGTCCGGGCACGCCTCGGAAATGGTCTTGAAAGAGGCCTCGGTGAAGATTCCCCTTGAAATTTCATTTGCCATTTTATAGCAGTAACCGGTGTACATGTTCATGTCCTCGGTGAACTGCCAAAACGGCTCCCTCGGAACCTTCCCCTTCAGGATTTACCCTCGGAACCTTCCCCTTCGGGATATGGGAATCCCGAAGGGCACGCTTTCGGGCATGTTCGACCACCCACCACAAAGATGGCACCTCTTCTGTTCAGTAAGACAAGAAAATTGTTAAGACAAGCGTTGCTCAAAGATTAGAGGACATAAAGCACTATAACTTGTGTAAAAACGGACGGACCTGGCGGCACCTCGGCGACATCATCATCGCAGTCCCGAGCCCCCTCGGCAGAAATATTTTTGCCCTTCTCCTTGCGACGCTCCGCGAACTCCTCAGCGGTTGGGGTTTCCGCCAAGGCGTCCGGAAGAGCCGCCGAAGAAGTGGGACTTCGGAGAGGAGCAGCGGTCGCCACCTCGGCTGGCGGGGCAACGGCGACATCAGGCTCCTCGCGCGCCTCCTCGAGAATTTCCGGAAAAGGGGGAGATGCTTCTCTTTTAGCCCGCTTAGCCGAGGATGGGCCGGCCCCAAACGATTTCCGTCTTCGGGAGACGGCCTTCTTTGTTTGCTCCCCCTTCTTGGCTTGCCCAAGGAAGAGCGCCTTGTAGTAAGCGGTGGACTCGTCGCCCATCTCTAATAAAGAAAGAAAATATCAGTGTGAGTCTAAGTTGTACTTACAAAGAAAATTTTGAGGCAACTTACTCTCACTGAAGGTCTCGTAAGTGACCTCCTCCCGAAGGAGTTGCACAAGCTAGGAGTCTTTGCCTTTGATGGCAAGAGCCGACATCCCGAGGTCCTTCTCATGCTCCTTCACCACCCCGAGTTCCCGAAAGACCTCCTCGGTCATGAGTTTCCACATGATGGGGAAGGGGTAGAGGGAGCGTGAAGGGACCTCAGAATCCCAGTCAGAGACCGCCCGAATCCGTTTGTCAAAGTCCACAAATCTGGCTGCCAACTCAGGAGTAAGCAGCCTCTTCGGGTCCATGACATCCGTTTCCAGCTTTCCCCGAGCCCACTTGGTCGAAACATACGACCACGCCTCCTCCACCTTCAGAAAAAAGAACTTACTTTGCCACCCTCACCAACTGTCCTTAGTGGCAAAGGTGAACATATACTTCTTGCTCCCTGATCCCCGAGGTAGCATGAAGTAGAAGCCACCCTTCGGGACCAGAGAGAGCTTGTAGAACTACATAAAAAGGATAAAATGGGGTTCTATTTTGAAAATGCCACACATACAAAGAAAGGCGTTGAAGTAGCAATACGAGTTCGGCGGAAGTTGATTTACAACAATGCCATGGAATTGGCAAAACTCGCAAATTACCTTCGAGGGAGGGAACCGAAGTCCGGCCTTCAGTTGGGCGCGAAAAATGGTGACCTCGTCTCAATGGTTCATAAAGCTGACCTCCGAAGAACTAGTAAGTTTGGTGGTAATATAGGAAGGAAGAAAGAACTTTTTAATCCATTTTCATAATTTTTTCACAGTCGTAGAACAGGTATGATTCAGGAGAGGTTCCCAACTCTCTGGAAGTGTGGAAATAGTCGAAAGGGGAGTTAGCGAAGACATTTTAGAAGAAAAAACCGACTTTGGAAGAACAAAAAATGACTTCGGAAGAAGTAAATAGGGAAATCAAAAAACCCTGAAAATCAAAACCCACCAAAAGCTTTGCCAAAATCTGAAGACACCGTCGTGAAAGGTGGCCGGAAGATGCCTGAGGAAAAGCACCGCCACGAAAGAACGCAAAAACAGTCAAGAGCAGGGAAAAGAGCAAAAACAAAAGCAAGAAGAACTTATGACGGAGTAAGCTATATATAGCCGAAGGCGGGTAGGCGAACCGGTGTCATAAGTACTCCTCGAAGGCGAACAGTCGCCATAACTGCTCTCTGCACCTAAAAAGGCGCGCCCCCCGTAATTGATGCAGTCCCTCCAATGACAGTGTGCCACGTGTCAGACGCCACGCCAAAAAAAGGGGAAACGCCTTCTGACACCCCTAAGAACAGGACGCGCCACTTCAGACTGACACACCTAGTCATGAGACACGACGTTGCGCAGACCTGCAAAAGAAAAAGGCAAGTTACCTCGAAGACACCAAAAGACAGGCTATGGCCGAACTGCCCACATCTTCGGGCAAAAGGTGCATCTTCAGCACAGGGATTACCCTCTGAAACTCCCAAAGAACACCTTAGGAAAGCCTACAAACCGAAGTCTTCACTTCGGTTTTCCAAAGGGGGGCATGTGATAGCCGAAGGGCTATCGCCTCTATCTAACCTAACTTCTTGCCAATAATAAGGTGGGAAACTTGGCGTTACCCAGGAAAGGTGATGCCACATACCTCGGAAGCGAAGTCCAAAATCTCGAACTCGGGACGTCAGGAAACCTGAGGATATTACTAGCCCCCCCCCCGAGGTACCAAACGGACCGCCTTCGGAGATGAAAACCTAGCTATTTCAAAGCAGAAGAGAATCTCCCCGAAGGCGAAACCCCTGGACTAGGGAATTCACGAACTACGGAGTTAATTCCCGAAGAAGGGCATCCGTACTAAAGAGCAACCTCGCCCAGAGGACCTCAGGAGTACGACATGAGCATTTAAGGAGCCTCTGACATGTTGCCCACAGACGCTACATACTGCCTCAAACGGCAATCTGACACGCCGACGCCATCCAAGTCTTGTCACGACCTGTCTCAGACCAAGGCTCGAGGAGCCTGCAAGCAGCTACTTGTCCCCTACGCCCGAAGGTACAGAAAGGATCTAACCGAACACGTGTCATGATCCGGACAGGCTAGGCACCTCTATAAATACCAGAAAGCAAGACTTGGAGAAGGATCCGACCCCCTCTCCCTGAGAAAATACGAGCAGGCAAGGCCACCTAGCCCCTTAGTGCTATTCCTCTATCTTCTTTCACCACCACTGACTTGGGCGTCGGAGGCTCCTCCCCAGAAAAACATCCCGGGGACCTCCTAACCCTTTTTTCTCTTCAGCGCTTCAAGCTCACCCCCCTGGGGAATCTTTGCTCCAGACGTTCTCCCCTCCAGGAAGTCCCTCCCGAAGTCACAATGTCACCTGACGAAGATGCAGTTGGGCATCACCTCTGAAAGGCAGAACAAGCATAAACATATTTTTTATATTAATGTGAGATCTTTTTATGCTTAGGAATTGAGTTGGCTGACCCAATTCCTAGCCATAATGCTTGCACGAAGCTAGCTAGCACAAAGTTGCCTAAGCAACAAAACATAGCCCTCTATAGCACTCTTAGGATCACATGGCATTCAATATCCATCGCCCAAAGGCCCGAATACTCAAAGAGTATAAGAATCCTTACCATAAAACCCTTAGCAACTTTGTTGCCCGAAAGCTTTAGAAGCTTGTTTCATTGCCTTTTCCTTGCTTGTTGGAGCTAGAACTTAATTTCTAGCTTGAGAACCTACAATGGCTGAATTATTAGCAAGTATATTCTTGCATTACCATAGGTTGAAAGCTTACATATACGAAGAAAACTTGGTGAAACACACAATACCTCAACAAATGAGGTATGGCCGAATCTTTTTGCTTGATTTCCTTCAAGCTTCCTTCCGCCACTTAATTCCTTATGTTGGAAGGCTTTAGAAGCTTATGAACATTGAGGACACAAACTTCACACTCAATAACACCAAGAGAAACACTTGGCTGAATGGTATTGTGGGAGAAAGAGTTGGAAAAATGTTTGAGCTTTAGGAGGAGAGAATGAGTGTTTTAGAATAAATAAGTGAAATGAGTGAAATGGAGACTAAAATGGAACCTGTATGACCGACCATGGGTGTATATATATAGTGAAACCATGTGATTCACATGGGGGTGAGTGGGAGACAAATTGGAAGACTTATGTGGGTGGTGGGTAAGATAGTCAAAAGTAGGTGACAAATTGGAAGACTTGTGTGGGTTGTGGGTGAGATAGTCAAAAGTATGTGACAAATTGGAAGACCTGTGTGGGTGGTGGGTGAGATAGTCAAAAGTAGGTTACAAATTGGAAGACTAGTATGGGTAGCGTGTGAGATAGTCAAAAGTATGGGACAAATTAGAAGACTTGTGTGTGTGGTGGGTGAGATAGTCAAAAGTAGGGGACAAATTGGAAGACTTGTGTGGGTAGTGGGTGAGATAGTCAAAAGTAGGGGACAAATTGGAAGCCTTGTGTGGGTGGTGGGTGGGATTGTCAAAAGTAGAGGACAAATTGGAAGACTTGTGTGGGTGGTAGGTGAGATAGTCAAAATTATGGGACAAATTGGAAGACTTTGGTGAAAGTTGGCAGAATTTGTCAAAAATGGGGAACAAGTAGGGGGGAAGGAATCCTAAGTGATGAGTTAGATGAGAGGTGGATTAAAATAATGGAAAATGGAAGGAGGTGGCAGCCATGGCATCCAATGTCTTTAAAATTGGCTAATCCCCCTCTTAGTCTCTCAATTCCTCGCATTTGGGCAATTGAGCCCAACCACCAAAAGTCCCCTTTGTCCAATTGAGTCCCTCACCGTAAATTTTCATCATTTTAGGCCAAGTTTTAATTTTGAAAGTGTCCAACACTCATCATACTCCCCGGTCTCACTTAATTTAGTGTCTCTCAATCTCAATGAGCTTTATTCCGAATTTAAGAAAAATTCTTAAGCCCTAAATCCTCATAGCCCAAAGCTTAATTACTTAGGATTTTGTGGGCATTACAGCACTCCCTTCCTTAAGAAATTTGGCCCTCCAAATCTTCTTAGAGCTTAGGGAATATGTCAGGATAGCTCTTAAGCATTTCAGCTTCCACTTCCCATGTGGCCTCCTTCTCAGAATGGTTGGTCCATTGGACTTTTACCATAGGTATCCATTTACTCCTAAGCTTCCTAGTGCCTCTTGCCAATACTCGAATTGGTTCTTCTCCATCATAAAACTCTCTCCCATTCCCACTAGCTTGATCACCAAGCATGGGTTCTTTTCCTGGCCTTCGTATGGCTTCAGGTTCTTTTTCTTGCCCAGTATGTTCTGGGACTTGTGCTTGACCTCTAGTTAGGGCCTGTATGCCAACTACAAGTTGGGCAATACTAGCTTGCATCATCGCCATCATGTGTTCCATTTTCCCCTGATCATCATTACTAGGTCCAGCCATATTCGGCCTAACGGGCTCAATGGCCATAGCTTATACTTCTAGTTTGAAACTAGTTTGCTCACCCTCTTAATGGGTGGCTCTGTTCTCATTTTGGCCTCTAGCTTCTATAACGACCCAAGTCCAGAACCGGTCAACGGAACACCTGCCCACACCACATGGGCTATCCTTTCTGAAAAGGATAAGCGCTAGGTGCTTATGTTCTGGAATTTGAGCCTATATAAGCACATAAGGCTTCCCACAATTCATTCATGTGGGATATGAGGGTGTTACAAACTCCCCCCCTTATGTACCCAACGTCCTCGTTGGGGTCAATCGGATTACTTAGTTCCCTGAACCAAGTAACCTCTCTAATCGGACTACTTAGCCCCTAGCCAAGTAACCTCTCAAATCCAAGATCAGTCCCGGTAGACGATACATGTGCATACCCACTATATCACATCATCGTGGTCCCGGGTCAGCTCTGATACCATCTATAATGACCCAAGTCCAGAACCGATCAACGGAACACCTGCCCACACCACATGGGCTATCCTTTAGAAAAGGATAAGCGCTAGGTACTTAGGAATAGACTCTCAGTATAAGGAAGTTTCCCCGTCCCATACCAGCGGACTCAACCACATACTTTGAACCAAACCTTGGCTTTGATACCATCTATAACGACCCAAGTCCAAAACCGGTCAACGGAACACCTGCCCACACCACATGGGCTATCCTTTATGAAAAGGATAAGCGCTAGGTGCTTATGTTCTGGAATTGAAGCCTATATAACCACATAAGGCTTCCCACAATTCATTCATATGGCATATGAAGGTGTTACAATTTGTAACACCCTCATATCCTACATGGGTGAATTGTGGGAAGTCTTATGTAGATATATAGGCTCCAAGTCCATAACATAAGCACCTAGCGCTTATCCTTTTCTAAAGGATAGCCCATGTGGTGTGGGCAGGTGTTCCGTTGACTGGTTCTGGACTTGGGTCATTACAGATGGTATCAGAGCCGACACGGGACCACGATGGTGTGGCATAGTAGGTATGCACATGCATCGTCTACCGGGACTGATCCTGAATTCGAGAGGCTACTTGGCCAGGAGCTAAGTAGTCCGATTATAAAGGTTACTTGGTCCGAGGAACCAAGTAATCCGATTGACCCCAATGGGGATGTTGGGTACATAAAGGGGGAGTTTGTAACACCCTCATATCCCACATGGGTGAATTGTGAGAAGTCTTATGTAGATATATAGGCTCCAAGTCCAGAACATAAGCACCTAGCGCTTATCCTTTTCTAAATGATAGCCCATATGGTGTGGGCAGGTGTTCCATTGACTGGTTCTAGACTTGGGTCGTTACAGCCTCCTTATCCATATTCCTGGTTCTCTTCCTATACATAACAACAAGTAAGGCACACATATGCTCAATATTCATAAGTAAACCCGTTAGTAGACTTAACCTATGTGGGAGCAAGTCTATGCTACAAACAATCCATAGACCAAAAATTTTGGTCCTGAGAGCATCCATGCTCTGATACCAAGTTGCCATGCCCAGCCTAGCCCCTGGCCCATTCTGGCCCAGTCACTTAACCATGAGCAAAATTCCATAAAGGGAGCATTTATTCATTATCAAAATATACGGGCATGAACCCCAGGATATTACTAGTACTAGCTCATTAATTATTTACTTAAAGGTTTATATTGTACTCTCGGAAACAAGCTAGTACTTATGTAGAACTTATGTGTTCATTTCATTACTTAACTAGCCAAGTACATGCATGACAACCAAAACACCAACTCAAGTTTTGAAAAAATTGTTTATAATGCATACATCTCGTATGTTCAAGTTCAATCCAAAAGTACATGTAATTAGGTACACACATTTTATCTATTTGGTTACCAACTTAACACATTATAGGCATGCTTTTCCTTTATAGCTCATGTTTACTTAATGTTCTTCTTTAAACATACATATAAGGCCTAGACATACATGATTCCATATTTCAAAAATAGGCTTATAACCATATAATCATGCATATCTATCAACTTTTTACTTAGGCCCAAAAATGATTATCAACCAGAACGTCCAAGAGTTCACATTATGCAAATAGACATACAACATAGCCGAATATACTTAGATTTGAATTTAGCATGC
>KK901674.1:0-60059 GCA_000696445.1 Aquilaria agallochum
GGATGAATAAGCAACATAAGTGATAATTTAGATGTGATCTACTTTATTTACCCTTAATCAAACTTTCCTACATTTTGGCTAGCTTTTTTTAGCCACTTAATTTATAACTTTAGTATTATATATACAAATAAGAAATGAAAAAAGTTTGAAAGGATTATGTAACAATTTTCCTAATGGACAACTTGGTTTAACTAGGTAAGTAAGTTAAGTTTAAGTGTTCTTGTGGTTAAACACCTCAAATAAGTTTCTTACTAAGCAGTAAAAGCAAGCTAAGTAGGGTGAGGTTGAGTTCTTAAGTGTAAAATGGCACATGAGGGCAAGAAAGGTAAAATGGTAATTTTGGCCCAAGTCAATGGTACGGTTATAATTTTAGTAAAATTATAGTCTTGTAACTATTTGTAACTAAATAAGTCATGTATGCAACTGGAACTAAATAAGTTAAAGCCATAAATATTTCTTACCATTTGAAACAAAAGTGGAAGTTAAGGGCTAAAAAAACACTATATGTGAAATTGAGCTTTTATGTCTTATAATGTCCAAAATGGTTTAAGGACAAAGTGTGTAGGTGAGAAAAACCTTTCTTTGGGACTAAGGATAGATAATGGAGGAAAGGCTTAAGTGTCCTAAGTGAATCAAAACCAACGTTGAGGGCCAAAGTGACTAGTTGAAAAATTTGCTAGTGGGAACTATATTTGGATGAGTTTATCACCATTCATCATCTTCTGTCAAGGCCATTTTTTCATGTCTATCTTCTCCTTACCTCAACGACTTCATTTCTCTCAAATTGGTTAAAATTTCTGGAAGATTAAAGGTCCCAAAGCATCCACATCAAGTCCTTAGCAAGCTCCTTGTGTATTTGGTGCATTTAAGTTCTTTTTTTACAAATTTCTGTATCAAACCTTAACATAAGGTTCTTTACTTCTTGTGGGTTAGTTCTAAGCTCAATAAATGGCTGTAAGTGGTCTTGAATTCATGCCCCTGCTATCCATTTTAGTTGGAATTAGGAACGAAACTCAAGAACAGCTAATTGAGCTCAAGTGTTTCTTTGTGCTTGTGTTTGCTTCAATATTGGTATGCAGTGCATTTTAGGTGAAGGTCTAAGTTAACCTTGCTCAAATTTTTTAATATAAAAAAATGTGCTTTTACATATGGGAATAAAGTAGAAAGAATTCCTAAAAGGATTGGCCGTGAGAATGTGGAATGAGGCAAGTTTTGGTGCAAGAATGCACAAGAGTCATGGTGCAAGATGTGCCCCACCACCATGGCACCTAGGCTGGCACGATAGTGCCAAGAGCACGACATTAAGATAGATAGATTTTTTTGTGGCATTATAGGACCAGGGCCTGAGCCCCTCAAGATGGATGCATGCTAAGGAGGCTCAAATCACTCGATTTTCATCACTAGGCTATCCTAAGACATTCTTTACCTTTTATTTGGTCTAAATCCCATTCTTAATTTGGAATTATGTATTATTTGGGTGTAAACAAAGTGACATGGAAAGGTTTTAAGAAATAAGGAATGGCCAAGGGAGGTTAAGGTGCCTAGGTTGTCAAAGAGACACTGAAGGTACCATGGATGGGATTGAGTACTTCATTAGCCCAAGATGAAGGTTTTGGATCTCTGAGTTAACACAGCAAAACATAATGAAGTCCCAACCAAACCATAAGGTTTGGTAAGTTGAGCCATTAAGGTATGCAAACGAAGCTCAAAGAGCTTGGTAAAGTAAAATCACATAAGGAGTTACCTTACATAATAAGATAAGCGAAATACGGTTAAATGCAAGAGGAAAATAGATGAATTATCCCAAGATCTGTAATTGGAATTTATAGGGTAAGTAAAAATTTAGCATCAGATGAGAGAGGCCAATGTCTGAAGAACCCCACCCATTTGAGCTCACGGAAAAGTTAAGACAGTTATAGGTGCAAAGAAGTCCAAAGTGCATTATGTGTGTTCATCAATCCATCCATTCATCTTATATGTATTTGCATTTTTGCTTTGATTGCTATTGTTGTTGTTCTTATATCCTTTCCTTGGATGTTTTAGTTGCCATATCTTGTATATTTGCTTGCTTATGAGTTTTCTTTGTAGTAACCTCTAAGGGACCATTACTGAGTACAACAATGTACTCATCCATTATGTTTCATTATGCAAGTTAGTGGCCTAGCAACTAAGTTGTGCGCTAAGTCTTCTTGTTTACAAGTTTCTATTTATTTTGAATCCATGAGGTCCTAAGTTTACTTATAAGTTAAGTTTATGCTTACTTAAGGGCCTATGCCTTTTGAATTAAGAGGCTAAGATTTGCAAAAGAAAATGTAGGGATTTGCACTTTGAGCCATTCAGCTCAAAGTTGGGAGCCGAGTTTTATGGGTCTTGGTAGCAAGTTTTTGATGTATACAAAGTGCCTTATGTACTAAGTCATTGCCTCTATTAGGAGTCACTGTAATGTATAACACTTGAGTTAACATTAAATGCATGCTAATGTCCTAAAGTATGCTCAAGTTGTTACTTGAAGTTGAAGCAACTAGAGTTTTATTGTCTTGGCTCGTGTCTTAACTTTTGGTCTTAAATAATTGGTGCCAATATTTTCTCATTATTTTATTTATTTACTTATTATTACATAGCCAAGCCAAATGCATATGTTTATTCTTGCATGGTAAGCTATGTAACTTGTTGCATATAATTATTTTAATTTACTTACAAGTAATGGCTAGTCAACTGTAACTAAATAGCATCATCGTCCAAAAGAGCTTGCAAGCTTATGTTAATTTTGGGTACTGGGAACCTATTCCACCATTGTTGCTATCAGAGTAGGTCAATGATCTTAGTGGAGGTAATAGGTGGCTAAGATCCAAGTGTTCATTATGTTAAGAATAGTTAACACTACTTATAAGTTATTTTGTGGTTGTTGCCTGGCTTTGGTTTTAGTTATATAGGTGGCAATCTTATAAGGTGCTAGCACTAATATAAAGATCCCAAGTAGGGGTTAGTAACCATATTGTGTATCATGGGGAAGATGGCAGAACTATTGTGGTGCATCATTATGGCATAAGTTGCTTAAGTAGTATGTAGCTCATAATGGATGCATGCCCACCCCTTAAAGAAGGGGAGACCATGGCTAAAGCTTAAGGGGTAAGGGTTAAAATTTTCCTAGCCTACTGATGTGCTAAAACCAAGAGACTAAGAATTGCTCCGAGGATGATGCCAAGGTCAAGGAGGCCTAAGTGCGTAAGCATGAGGGTAACTAATGGTAGGTAACCATGAAGGCCAAGGGTAAAGGTCGAGTTTTACTAAGTTTATATGTTGAGGCTAAGTGAATTACAATTACCCAAGGGCAAGGAGTGCCATAAGCACCAAGAGTCATGCAACACAATGTGTAAGGGCTAAGGTGCACTAATTTTATATATGAACTAAAGCCAAGAAAGTAATATCTCTTTCCTAAGAAAAGTGTGGACCAGGACCAAGAGCTTGAGTAACTACCATTTTAAGGTGGATTCCATATAACCTTCGAAGGAACAATGGGAATGTGAGAAGGGCTATATGCCTAGTGCATGATACTAAAGAGATCAAATGGATAATGGCTTGAGAATTCATACGGTCAAGGCCTGAATAAGGTAAAGAGAAAAGAATGCCCTAGTCATTGCAAAAGCACCCTCAATACTAAAAGGCAATCAATAGTTGTACTTGAACGAGTTAAATGGTCAGAGAGTCAACAATAAAGGAGATGTAACTTTAATTTTGTAGCATAGTAGTAAGTAGTTTTTATTGATTAAACTGCTATGTCTGTAGTTGTGACTTGTCTGCCTAGGAAGCTAGGGTCGCAAAGGAAATAGTGGGTAACTAAAACCCATAAAGACTTCAAGGGAAGATTGATTATACCATTAAAATGGTAAAGGGTAATGCTTTAAAGGTTAGAGGTAGTTATTTTCTATGAGATTTATGACTGTGGGTTTGTCAAATGGTGAATTGACAAATCATAACGGATTGGTTAAGGGCTTAAAAATGGACTTAATAAAAAAGGTTTATTTTTATGTTTGCATCTTTTGTGTGTAAAACCAATTTCATTTGAAATCCAATATTGTATAGATGTAATAATTTATTTGAAAGTAAATTTTAATCATGTTATTAAATTTTAATCAATTTTTCATTTTTAGGCATTAAAAAATTCATAAAAATTTAATAACACAATAAAAATTTTGTTTCAAATAAATTATTTCACCTACATAGTATTAGGTTTTAAATAAAATTGGTTATAGGTGAAAAGATGTAAAAATAAAAATATGTTATTTTAGAGTCAGTTAGCTTAAGTCATAATGAATTGGCTTGTTTAATAGCCTTAAATCACTAATTGCCCATAAGAGTAAGTCATAGCATAAACTCTAGAATTTTTTACTCGCTCAAAAGTCTCTAAGTGTGTAAGTGAATATGCGGAGGCCGGTGAGTGCCAAGTAAGACTTACCTAGGCATAAGGAGGTTGTAGGCTGCAATCAAGCCCAAGGGTGTGCACACTATGGGTTATTTGTGTTTAAATTACACAAAAAAGTCATTTGTAGTCTGTGCATAAAAATGGGCTGGATGGGGCAATGACTTAAGTATGTGAGTAAGTGTCAGGAGGCAAGGTATAAATACCAAATTTGTCTCATGGAAGGCATAGAGTGGTAAGTCTTCGCCCTGCCCAACTGTGATGGGTAACACGTCGTTTAAGTAAACCCTATGGGTTTGGAGTATTAAGAAAAATTCTTAGTGGTTCCTAGATCAACTTGGACAAGTATAAGAACCCTAAATACAAAGTCTAAGTTAGAATCAAGTGAACCTAAGGTTATTAAGAACGACCGAGGGGTGTGGCATAAGTTAAAGGGCATTAGGAACACTTAAGTACAGGAGCTTAAAAGGACCGTATGGGCTATGTGCCAGGGGTCCTAAGATCTTCTTAGAGAGCTAAGAAATGCCTTAGAGCCTAAGGGACCTTAGCGCCAAGCATACACCCATGATGCCTGAGTAACTAAAGTAAGGCATTAAAGGATGAATTAGCATCACCTTGAATTGCATGGGGTATTTGAGGCACCTAAGTAAAGTTGATGAATGGTGTGAAGGGCAGGTCTTAAGTGATTTTTAAATACCTATGGAAGGTTTGTGATGGCCAAGAACACCCTACTGCCAGTAGCTGGATAGTTGGTTAAGTAATGACTTATAAGCTAAAAAAATAATATAGGCATGCTAAGGGTGCCTTAATAGTTAAAAGCCAAGTAATGGCTAAGTGGCTAGGGAATAGACAAGGACCTAAGTGCATTAAGTGATTACCTAGAGAAGTCAAGGATTTAGAATTTGTTTAGTGACTATCAACCTTAAGAAATCTAGATATTTAAGAAGTTCATATGATCTAAGATGCCTATAGTGATGCCAAGGTTGTTAAGCTTATGGGTGCCCAAAAGCCTGAAGGGAACATGGGTAATAAGTGTTAAGAAGCTAACTAAGGAGGCCAAGGGTAAATTTCCACAAAAAGTAGTGTGCCTAGGGCACTAAAAGGCAACAAGGTTAAAATGCACCTAAGGTGGCTTAAGTGCCTAAATCAGGTAAAAGACTTCTAAAGTTAAATTATGATCAGAGCATTAAGTGGTTGTGACTAAGAAATACCAAATAGGGCACTTGTAGGCCTAAGTGTGCTGTAAGATTGTTCTAAGTCCCACCAAGTGTTAAAGTCTACATGTGAGAGACAATGTGCTTCCAAAAATACTTGATGAGGGAAATAACAAAAGTAGAGCAAGCTAACTCTAAGTTACATAGGCCTAAAAAGAAAACTCTAAGTGTATGAAGGTGCCTTATGAAACAAAGAAAGGTGTACTCCTCATAAGTAGTGTCACCAAGGAAAGGCTTCCTTAGGAGTTCCTTAAGAAGTTTCTTGGCTGACAAGCCGATAAGCTAAGAGTAAGAAGTAAAGTTGTGGTTAAGGGCTTTGGGCAACCATAGTAAGGAAAGTTCATGCATAAGAATTAAGCAAATGTAAGAGAAGTAGAAACCAAGTGGTAAGTGTGATTAGGAGTCGATATTTTAGGGGGCCAAATTTTTTAAGGAATGAGGATATGAGAGCTCTCATAATGAACAACGTGGTTTGCTAGGTAAGCAAGTTAAGTTTAAGTATTCTTTTGGCTAAATGCCTCAAATGAATTTCTTACTAGGCAAGAAAAGCAATTGTGGAATTTAAAGGCTAAAAATGCACTAAGTGTGAAATTGAGCTCTTATGTCTTATAATGGTTTAAATGGCTTAAGGAAAAAGTGTATGGGCAAGAAAGACCTTTTTTTGGGACTAAGAAGAGATGGTAGATCAAGGGTTTTAGTGTCCTAAGTGAATCAAAACTAATTATGAGAGCCAAAGTTACAAGTAGAAAAAATTTTGCTAGTGGAAGTATTTGAGATATATTTGGATGGGTTTATCACTATTCATCATCTTCATTTAAAGCCATTTTCGTATGTCAATCTTTTCCCTACCTCACCATCTTCATTTCCATCAAATTGCTCAAATTTTCTAGAAAATTGAAGGTCCTAAAACATCCACATCAAGTCCTTACTTAGCTTATAGTGTATTTGGAGCATTTGAGTTACTTGCAACTTTTTGTATCAAACCCTAACGTAGGCTTCTTAACTTCTTTTGGATTAGTTTTAAGATCAATAAGTTGTTAAAAATGGTTTTAAATTCGTGCCCTTGGTGTACATTTTGCCTAGAAATAGGCTTGGAACTCAAGAAGAGCTAGTTGATCTCATTTGTATCTTTTGTCATTATGCTTACTTCAATAATGATTTGTGGTCATTTTGAGGTGTGGATCTAAGTTAATCTTTCCCAAATAATGAAAACAATATGGTTTTATATGCATAATGATGTTAAAGCAAGTCTTAACAAGATTGGCCATGAGGATGTGAAATGGGGCATGTTTTGGTGTAAGAGTGCACATGAGTCATGTTGTAAGACATACCTTTGTGCTGTGGCACCCAAGCTGGCACTACAATGCTAAGAGCATAACCTAGAGGTAGAGAGATTTAACTTGTGGCATTGCCTTTGGCACTACATTGTTAAGGCCAAATCCCCTCACGATAGGAGAGTGCTAAGGAGCCCTTAATAACTCTGCTATCATAAGACTATTTATACCTTTAGTAAGGTCTAAAACTCATTTCTATGTATGGAATTATGTATTATTTAAATGGAATCTAAGTGATGTAGTACATTTGGGGCAAAGTAGAGTGGCCAAGAGGGTTACAGTGCCTAAGGAGCTAAAAAGGCACTAAGGGGACTAAGGATAAGTTTAAGTGGTTTGTTGGCCTAAGAGGGAAGTCATAAGGATTGGTAAGTTAAGCCACCAAGCCGCCCAAAAAAATGACATAAAAAGTTACCTTGCACAATAAGATAAGGGAAAGACTAGTAAGTGTGGGTGAAAAACAGATGACTTATTCCAAGATACATAAGCCAACTTTATGATGTAAGTAAAAATCTAGCATTGGATGTCAGAGGCCAATTTCCAAAGAAACCTAGCAGTTTGAGCTCACGAAAAAGTTGAGACACTGACGGGTGTAAGGAAGTCCAAAGTACATTATGTGTGTTCATTCATCCATCCATTCATCTCATATGTCTTAGCATTTTTGCTTTAGTTGTTATTGTTGCTACTGTTGTACACTTTGATTGGATGCTTTGGTTTTCATATCTTGCATATTTGCTTGCATGTGGCTTTTCTTTGCAGGAATCCCCCAAGGGACTCTTACTGAGAACAACTATGTGCCCATCCCTTAAGTTTCATTGTGTAAGTTCTATTAGTGGCCTAACAACTGAGTTGTGGGTTAAGTTTTCTTATTTGCAAGTGTCTACTTATTTTGAATCCTTGAGATCCAGAGTTTACTTATAAGTTAAGTTTGTGCTAATTTAAGTGCCTTAGCATTTTCAATTAAGGGGCTAAGATGGGCATAAAGAAAAATAAAGGATTTGCACTTGGAGCCATTTAGCTCAAAGGTGGGAGCCAAGTTTTTTGGGTCTTGGTTATGAGTTTGCCTTGTATATAAAGTGCATTATACACTAGGTAGTTGCCTCTGTTAGGAGTCATTGTTGTGTATAACACTTGAGTTACTTTTAGGTGCATGCTATGGTTCTAAATCTGCACAAGTTATTACCTGAAGTTCAAGCAACTAGAATTTTATTGTCTTGGTATGTGTTTTAATTTTTTTTTAATAATTAGTACCAACATTTTCTTGTTATTTTATTTATTTAATAGTGCGTAACCAAGATGATGAATGTATACATATCTTCTTGCAGGGTAGGTTAAGTAACTAGTTATTGTTTTAATTTATCTACAATTAATGACTAGCCAACTACAACGATATGGGATCATAGTCTCTAAGAGCCTACAAATTTAAGTTAATTTTGGTTACTGGGACCCTATTTCACCACAAATTAAATTCATCTTTTGTTCATTATCAATATCACATGTCATTATATACCTGCATGATTTATTTACCTTCCTAAGCAGAAAGTTGATTTATAAAGGAAGTAAGTTGTTTGTTGTAAAAATTGAGGAATTGCATGATAGAACTGTCAATCCCGAATTGAGTGAGGTTAAGGCTAAGCTACGAGTAAGCAAATCCTTGGGCATGAAAGCCTTATAGACTGGGACCTGGATATAGGTGATAATGCACGAGCAAAGCCACGAAACAAAAACAAAAACAGTGACCATGATGGACAACGATGATGACCATGGACCTAGATGATCTATGAGAAATAATCACTCTGAACAACAATGATGGTGGACTTTGAGCAAGGCCACAATGGTCTTCATTTTTTGTTTTTTTCCTTGGTAGATTGGGATTTTTAATGGTCAAAGAATTCGCACTAATAATTTAGGAATTAGGATTAGGAAGCTTGTTATAGTTGACAAGAAAATGGCTAAGTATCATGGGGCTCGAACTCGGACCATTAAGAAATCGAACTTATATTTCAGATAAAGTTATAGTTGAACTCTATAAAGCTTGACTTGGCAAGCCTTAAATTGAGCTTAAGCTCAAGCTACCCGGCAAGGCCCCAACTTCTATTGGTTTTAGTTTTACTTCAGTTTTTCCTTTTAACTATATATAAAACAACCTTTTCTAGAGAAAATAAACAATATTATAAAGCATTAAAGCAATACTTAAATAATCTAAATGTGTACTAAACATAGTTAATTAAGATTATGATTATCAATTTTTTAATTACACATACTAAGAATGAAAAATTAACCTAAATAAAATTGCACCAAACATCGAATTCTTTGATTCAAATTTTAATAAAAGAAAACCAAAAAATAGACTTAATTCAATCATTACGGCCTATGTACCTATAGCCAAAGTAAACCGATTGATCAACCCCACATATAGCCTGAGTTCTCTAAAAACACCTAATATGACGGCATCCGAGATTCAAATTGACTTGACATGTGTTGAACTCGAACACTACAAAAAAAAGATCATTTACTAATGGCCATTACCAACGGTTACTTATTGATAATTTTAAAATTACGAATGTGAGTTCATTGGTAACAAGCCGTTGGTAATTAATGTGCCAAAATTTTTTTACCAACAGCTGAATACTAAGCCGTTGGCAATTTTCAACATTTGGCAGTTGGTAAAAAGGCAGTGGAAATTACCAACGGTTTATGTTCAAGTCTTTTGTACCAATGGCTTAACTTTTACCAACGTGTTAGGCTATTGATAGCTATCAACATATTTAATCGTTAATTTAATTACCAAGGGTCTGGGCTATTGGAAAATACTAACATGTTTAATCATTTGTAATTTTATCAACGCGTCAAGCCATAGGTAAATATTTTGAAATTGCAAAAAAAAAAATAAAGTAATTTTTAATGTAAAACCGTTGGAAACTGCTATTGTTTTAAAAACAAAAGTATATACAAAAAAATTAAAATAATATTTTTGAAAAGAAAATTAAAATTTAACAATTATTGTAAGAAAAAAAATAGTGCAAACAGATCAAGAAAAAATAGTGGTCTATGTAATAATTTGTTGTCATTTACAACGGATCCAAAACTAGAAAAAAAAAAAAAAAGTGGCCTATGTTATAATTTGCTGCCATATATTCGTCTGGCCTACATAAACAACAAAAGCACAAAATTAGCACGCCAAACCAGGCGTGTGTTCCTTGCATAGATAATGACTTGATGCAATGTCAAGAAACTCAAAACAAGCATCACCGAAGTTCAACAACAGACCATGAAACAAAATCATTGACAGTAACAGCATTCGGTTTGGCAATTTAAAGAAATCCAAGGAACAGTTACATAACCTTGTGAATTCCATTCACAACAAACCAAGGCACAAATAACTACAAATTAAAGAGAAAATTACAAAAGAAAACCCTGACAAATAAAAGGAGAAGGACAGTTTTTTTAGCAACTATCAATCGTTGAGCCACGTGATGCTCGTCAGCCGAACCCCCCGCTGCTGTCGCCATTGACACGTGATCTGTTCAACTCATCTCTGGCTTGCCAATAATATATTCCAAAGGAAAAGTACCAAAAATACAACGAAAAACCTAGAAATAAAAAGAAAACTTTTTATTTCAAAACTTTGGAGCTTAATCTATTTTATTTCAAAACTTTGGAGCTTAATCTACGAAAATCAGTTATGTTTTTTGAGGAAATATCGTTAGAAGAAGTTAAAGAGGATAACAAAAGGATCAAAACCATGTAAACAAAAGAAAGTTTTGAGAAAAGAAAATTTTAACCCAAAACTTTGAAATCATATATATGAAAAACGGTTGATTTTGGAAGAAGTGACTTTAGACAAAGTTAAAGAGAAGGAAACAAGGAATCTAAACATGTAAAAAAAAAAAAAATCTAGAAAAAAAGACTCGAGCGGCAATGCTACTAACGGAAAATTTATCGTCATGGCAGCAATGCCGCCGTTTTCCAAAAGGCTGAGATGGACACATGAACTGGAAAAGGGAGTGCAAGAGAAGAGAGAGAGAAAGAGGCAGAGGAAAAATGAGTCAAAACGCAAAATGTGAGTGGAAATGAGAGAGAAGAAAAAGTGGAAGAGGACGAAAATGGGTGGGGCACAGGGTGTTTTTATAATACACTAGATATGACAAAATTTGACCCAATCTGAAAACTTGACCCAACCCACTTAAACCTAAATCCGACCTAATCTGATTTGACCAGAAAAATCAACGACCCGAACCCGACTTGAACCTGAACTCAACTAAAGTGAAACCCAAGAAAACCCGAACCTGAACCCGATCTGACCTGAACCCAAAATAACCCGATGACTAAACCCAACAAGATCCAATTTTAACTTCAATTAATATAAAATAAATGGTCGGCAAAGACTTTTGAAAAATTATGATTTAAAATATGTGAATGAGTTTTTTTTATTCTGCTGATCTGTTTTGCGTTGTAGAGCGAGCGAGTGAGAACTATCGGAAATGATTGGTAAAACAGTGATAGAGAGATAAAAATAATTAGATTTTAGAAATTATAGTACTCATTCTGTCCCATATTCTTTAAAATATTTGACTTTTTCGAATAGTTTGAATTGAATTTATTCATATTACTCCTTATATCTCAAATTATTTGCACCGTTCATATTATAACAATTAATATATAATTTTTTTGTTTTCAACATTTTAATATATAAATAAAAAAATTTATACATGAATAATAAATCAAGGCCTACAATTTTTAAATATATTTTTGAATTTTTTAATAAACAATAATAAAAAAGTTAAATGGATCAAAGAAAATAAGATGGAGGGAGATTATTTGTTAGAAAAAAATTTAAAAAGTATATATTTAGAAATTATAAGTCTTTATTTATTATTTAATATAATCATTTCTCATTTATATACTAAAATGTTGAAAATAAAAAATCGTAGATTAATTGTTGAATAGTGAATATTACAAAGAACTTGACATAGAGAGAGTATTTTATTAAATAAATTATATATTAATTTATCTTCATAAATTTTATATTATTTTTTTGTCTAGTTAAATTAAAATTTAATCAAAATTAAACAAAAAAATTGAATAATTTAGCGATTTTGACTTATGCATCATGAATCGAGTAAACCCGACAATCAAACCGAATCTGGTCTAAGACCCGATAACCCGACCTGATTGGATCCAAACCCAAATAAACCTGACCTGACCCAACCCGAACATGAAATCTACTCAACTCAAAATCAACCTAAACTCAAATAACCCAACCTGGACCCGAATACATGTTAACCTGATTAAACCTAAACATGAATGACCTGACCCAAACCTGATCCGACCCACCTAATTGCCATCCCTATAATACACATATAAAGGCAAACTCCACTTTAGTCCCTCAATATCTATATGGGTTTTAAATTAGTCATTACTCTCAAGTTTGTAACATATTAGGTCTCTAGAAAATTACCAATTGTTTAGGCAGTTGGTAACTACCAACTCTTTGGTAAAGTACCGTGTTTGATCATTGTTAAATTACTAATGCATTTAACCATTGGTAAATTTTGAATTCCATTTATCAATAATCTAATGTGTTGATAATTACTAACAGTCTGGTAGTATGTAAATAGGTAGTTAGAAAATGATTGAATTTTAATAGTTGAACACCAATAAACCCAAACCAACATAACTTGAATTATCCAAACTCAACCCAAACTCAAATAACCTAACCTTGACCAGAGTTTATTTATGTTGTTCCCACTAAACCCTTACCTGAATTTTGCTTTCCTATCTTCTTGCTAGCCAATAAAATTTCTGTTGCTTAATAAAAAAGAGTCTTTACCTAAATGATGTGACCCAAATTTGGCACAACCCGCTCAACTGTCATTGTTATGTGAAGGCTAATATTATCAAGGTGCTATCAAGCATCAATGTGAGAATCTCTCGCAGGGAAATGTTTTCTGGATCAAATCAAGAATCTTATATTTAAGATACCACAATCTCTTGCACTCAAACCAATCTAATGCATATAATCTGTGTATGTAATTATTNTGGGGTTTTTTTTAGAAGGATTCTTAGCTATTTTCGGATGATTTCAGGATTGAAAATTAATTTCTCGAAGAGCAAATTGATGGGCTTAAATGTTGACGTTTGTGAAGTTTAAAGAGTGGCAAGGATTATCTATTGTCAATCTGATTCTGTTATTATTATTATTATTTTATTTTTGGTTGATTATTGGTTGTTTGGATGTTTATTTGCTATATGTACATGTTTGCTTGAATTTTCTTGTAGGTATCAAAGGACCCATTATGTAGTACGATAACGTACTCACTCTCTTAAGCTTATTTGTGCAAGTACTAACCTCGGGTATAAAAACTAAATGGATAATTGTGGGCTAACTTTTTCTCTTTTCTAGGTACTTAATTTACTTAGAATGTTGTGTTTCTAAGTTACTTATATGCTATGTTCTGTACTAACTAAGTGTTTGTGCCTTGACAACCTAGAGGCTAAGTGAGGCACAAGGACAAAGAAAGGTTTGCATTTGGAGCTTGATAGCTCAAAGGTGAGAGCTCAACTAGATGTTCTTAGTAGTATTTTGCCATGTATATAGAGTACTTGTTGTACTAAGACATTGCCTTTATTAGGATGCATTGTTGTGTATGGCATTTGATTATGTTTAGGTGCATGTTGAGGTTAAGAAGTGTGCACAAAGAATTACTTGAGGTTTTCCTACCTGCCTAATCTTTTCGAGGAGCCTTTTCAACTGCCAGCTATCTTCAATGTTGTGGCCTTTGTCTTTGTGATACCGGCAGTACTTCTTCAGCTATTATTTGTTCGAAGGGCCGATCGGAGTAGGCCACTTGGGAACCTATGTTCTCCTTTCCAAGGTAACAAAATGTTCATTCTTGTTTCCCTCAATCACATCAAAATTGGATCTGGTCGAGATGAATCCATACCTCCCCTCCTTTTCCTCAGGATGGTTCCACCATCTCTAGCTTTTGGTTGTTCTTTCTAAATTGTAGGTCGATTGAACTCTTTAGCATGCATTTACTGAGTAGTGTGGTCAAGAAAATCCTCTATGCTCCTAATTGGGTTCTCATGTAGATCCCTTGCTGACCTAGAGTGCCTTGACAATCCCTGGATGATAGCTAGCTAGTGTAGCTTCGGGGACAGATCTCATACTTGCACTACCTCAGCATTAAACCTCTAGACAGAGTCTTTTAAAGCCTCATCTCAACTTTGTCATATCCTTAATAAGTACACTAGCATCTTACGTGTCACACCGTAACCACCTATGCCCTATGCATTTTAACCCTTAAGGCAAAATAAGACTGTTGACACCCAATTTCGTCCGACCTTTTTAAAAATAAAAAAAATAAAAAAATTTAATTAAAAAAAGGAAAAGAAAATTAAATTAAATAGTTTAGGGGGGCATTTTGTTAAGTTAATATATATATATATATATATATCTATATGTGTGTGTAAAAAAAATTAATTAAAAAAAATTATTATTATTAATTAATTAATTATTATTATTATTAAAAATTTATTAATTAAATTAATTAGTTTAGAGGGAATTTTGTTTTATAAGGGTTAGTCAAAAAATAATAATGATATATGTGTATATATGAATGCATAAAATATTAAAGAAAATTCCATAAAAAAATTAACAAAAATGAAAAGTTTGGGGTAAAAATGACAAAATTGAGAAGTTTGGAAAAATCTGACAAAATATGGGAATTCCAGGAAAATTTGGTCATTTTTTGCGTCATTTTTGGGCCAAACAGACGGTTTTGGCCCAAATTGACAGAAAAAGACAAATTTGTCTCAATCATAAGTTTCAGGAACATATCAAAAGTCGAAGAGACGTAAAGGACTGAAACTATCATTTCAGCAAATTAAGAGATAAGTCTGTTTTTAATTAAATTTCAAATTATTTTTAATTAAATGAATCCAAGGCCCCTTAAACTATAAATAGAAGTCGAAATCTGTGAAGAAAGCAAAAACAAAGAACAAGATTAGAGCTGTTTAAAAAAAAAGGGAACATTGTAGAAATAGTCCCCGATTCTCCTCCTTTCTCTAGAAAAACCCAAAACTTCTCTCAGTCACTACTTTTTCTTTTCTCTCTCTCTCCCGTTACTCTCGCCGTTTCTCTTCTTCCTCCTCTATCCCACGCCTCCTCGCCGCCGACGCCTCAGCCGCCGGCTTCTCTCTCTCTCCGNTGTTATTTTTTTTATGGAAGGTTATACCTCCTAATTTTTAGTGGATGGCCAAAAAGTCTCACTTTTCTTTATTTATTTAATTTCCTGCAATTATTTAATTTATGCACTTTTATTTTTTTTTATGGAAGGTTATACCTCCTACTTTTTTTTTAAGTGGATGGCTAAAAAGCCCCACTTTTCTTTATTTAATTTCCTGCAATTAGTTAATTTATGCATTTTTACTTTTTTTATAGAAGGTTATACCTCCTACTTTTTTATTTTTTTTAAGTGGATGGCCAAAAAGTCCCACTTTTCTTTATTTAATTTCCCGCAATTTACTTTATGCAATTTTTATGTGGATGATTAAACTTATTTCATTTATTTCACTATTAGCCATAAATAAAATAAAAAAAAAGTGAAGAATTTCTTTTTGAAGAATTAACCTTATTTCACTTATTTTTTTTTAGGGCTAATCAAGAATCCATTTTTATTTTTTTCCCACAACAAAGCCCCCATCCTTTATTATTTTCGAACACATATCTTTTTTTATTTATTTCTTTTAAAATAACAAAAAGTTAACCTTTTATTCCTCTTATTAAAAATAAAAAATAAAAAAAATCATAACCAAACGATTCCAAAAAAAAAATCAATTTTTTTAAGTATATCTTTAAAATCTATGGATTAGATAATTTATGGATTAAAAAAAAGCTTTCTTCAAACTAAAAAAAATAATAGAAAATAAAAATAAAATAGAGAAAAATTAATATTAAAATCATTAAAAATCCAATAAAAATTATGACCAAAAATTAATAATTAATTAAATAACTAACAAGAATTAAAAATTAAAAATTAAATTCCATATCCAAATGATCCGACAGGATCCATGGTTTAAAAAAATATCAAACTTTTTTTAATAAATAAAATAAAGTATCCAAAAAAAATAATAACCAAATGATTCTATCAAAAAAAAAATTAAATTATTTTATTATATTAGATAGTTACTTTAAAATCTTTCATCCAAAAAAAAGAATAAAATTTTTTTATATATATGAATATCAAGACTTTGTTCTTTTTACTTATTTCTTTTAAATAACTAAAATATAACTTTTAAAATCTTTCATCCAACAAAAAGAATAAAATTTTTTTATATATATGAATATCAAGACTTTATTCTTTTTACTTATTTCTTTTAAATAACTAAAATATAAATTTTTGGTTCCTTTATTAAATAAATGAAAGAGTCATAACCAAATGATTCCACACAAAAAAAATTAATTTTTTTAGTATATTTTTAGACTTATAAATTAGATAATTACTTTTTAAAAAAAAAAAAAGAAAAAAAGGAAATCTTTCATCAAATAAAAAAAAACAAAAATAGAAAATAAATAATATATATATATATAATATTTTTTTAAAAAAATTAATTAACATTAATATCATTAAAAATAAGAAAAATTCAAAAAAATTATGACAAAATTAATAATTAAATTAATAAATTAAGAATTAAAATTTTAAATTAAATTCCATATCCGGGTGATCCGATAGGATCCATGGTTTGAAAAAAATACAAAATTTCAAAATGAATAAAATTAAGTATCAGAATAAAAATCCATATTCGGATAATTCGGTAGAATTTATGATATAGATTAGTAATTAATTAAATAAAAAAAGAAAACTAAATTTCATAGAATTCCGTATCCGGGTGATTCGATAGAATCCATGGTTCGAGAATATCGAGTTTTTTTAAAAAAAATTATGCAAATAAATCACCAAGATTTTGAAAGTCTATATTAATTTAAAAATCCACATCTGGATAAATCAGTTAAAATTTCTGGTTTTGAAAATTAACTGAAATTATTTAAAAGCAAGTAAAACAAAATAAAAATCAACTAAGGTACCAATTTTGGGCGTTAAAATAGAGTTATTTTAACGTAACCGTACTCCCAAACCCCGAACTCTCGCAGACCATTTTTAGGTGTCTAATCGACCTAGGCGGATACCGATTGGTGGCGACTCCATAAAATTCCACATTGCCACAGCTTGGGGACTCCGCTGGGGATATCTCGTTAGTGAGTCAAGCCTAAAAGTTGATTCTGTTTTGTTCTGTTTTGCTTATTTTTATGTGGATTTACGTGTTATATTTACTTAGTGTAAACATGCATTATGCATTCACGACATGAAGCTCTATACCCGAGCTTCCTCAATTCGAACCCGTTCTTTCAAAGAGGAATTGGTGTTGTTGTCCTTGTGAGACCATGGTCTCCAAGCCTTCACTGCTTTCCAGTAGCAAAGTAGTGTATTGCCTCCTGAGACGGATAGCCTCTGCATGGGCCCATGAAAAGCTACGACTCGAATTAATCCTTTCCTTACATAAACCCTCGTGGGTAAGGAATTGGGCTGTCACTATAATTTAGTGATGGGATTTGGGAACTACCCTTGGCCTTTTTGATAAACCACCTTATACATATAGAACTCCTTACTTTACCATAGAACCAATCAATAAGAACTCCTATGTCTTGGTTCCAATCACCATAGGCATGAATTTTTATCCATTTGCTTATATGGCTAGATTTATGATTCCGTGTATTACTTTTTGCTAACTTTTTTTTTTGTCCATTTTTCCGGCATATTCATATCATTCATTAGGATAAGTACTCGGTGAAGGAATCACTATCATGGACATTCTCGAATACCTTCCCACGGCTGTTAATGAATCTTGGAATGCCACAATAGTGGAAACTCAACCGGAAGCTATGGAATTCTTCGAAACGGCCCAAAAGCTTCATGGAGATTCCCTGACACCACATTCTCATGTACAACTCAAGGATCAAGTATCGGTCTGTATAGATCAGAACGACGTAACTGAACTATTACGAGTATGGAATAGTTGGAGCTCTGTGGATCGGGAAGCATTCACATTGACATATGGCCATGTTGCTCGCCTGCTAAAAATCACAGTTGATACATCACTTATCCGTGCACTGATACAGTACTGGGATCCATATTATCGGTGTTTCTCCTTCAACAAGATGGATCTTGTTCCGACTATAGAGGAATACAATAACCTCCTAGGTTGGCCATCTGATTATCCAATGGAGACGTACCATCATAACAGAAGGACGGAGCCTCATCGAGCCTTGGCTAAACTGTTGGACATGCCAGCTTTTACTCTTCAATCCAAATTCTTAACAAAGGGGTATCGTAGATTCATCAGTTGGAATGACATAAAGCAATTGGTCCACACTCTCCCACAAAAGGACCAAAGACATAAGGTTTTTGCTTTGGCAATATATGGCTTGGTAATCTTTCCTAGAATCATCGGATTCATTGAAGAAGACGTCATCTCACTATTTGAGCAAATCTGCAAGGCTCAAGTGAATCTGACTTCAGCCATTCTTTGTGAAACCATTAGGTCATTGAATTTTGTCGCCAAAGCGGGGGCAAATTCATTGGATGTTCTCACCTCCTCGACATATGGAGCAGGAGCCACCTTCCTTGTGACAAACAAAATTTTGGGAATCGCTTTTCAAAAGACTTCATTCCAATTGAAGCCTTCTTCAAAACTAAGTCCATTCATCATGGCAGTAAGGAAGGATGGATTAACTATTTTAAGAACATCAATAAGTTGCAAATTGAATGGAGAGCCCCTTGGTCCACCTCCACCCGTGTCATCTATCGTTGTGGCGATTGCCCATGGGTTCCTCTTTTAGGTATATGGGGAGGAACAAGTTATGCCCCGGCCCAAGTGCGGAAGCAATTCGGGTCCATGCAATTTATACCCATGACTCACAATCTAAGTAAATTGGAATTCTCTCACGACGATCCAATGGCGAATAAGTTTGCGATGGGTATTTCAATTGCATGGAAAAGGCTATTTATACTGAAGTCCGGCCCTATTCTTTCTCCCACCGCCTACTATGAATGGAGAAATAATCAAAAAGAAGGAATAGTGCTGCCCAATGATGCTCCCAGAAAGTTGGAAAAAAGAGAACTCGAGAAAAAATTAGAAGAGGAAAAATAGAAGAACAAGAAAATGCTTATCGATATGCAACAGCTCAGTCATAAAGCACAACACCTCGAAGAAAAAGTTGAATGTAAAAAACAAATCATCTCTCAATTAGTCAAATAAAATGATCAAAGAGAGATGAGAGCAAAATACTGGGAAGATCAATACAGACTTTCTCAGCATCAAATCGAAGTGTTTTTGGATGAAGTCAGGAAAATCACTCAGCAAGCTCAACAAATGGGTGAAGAAGCTAGAGAATTGGAAGAACTGAGTTGCCCTACTTCATCATTAACCGTTCAAAAAATGATGGAGTTCATTACTAAGGCTAGAAAACAATATTATACCTTGGGCCGTTTCTTTTGAGAGATTTCTATATAATAAAAGCAGTCGAAATAATTGTCTTGAGAATGTAATCAAGAATTTCCACTATAGTCCTTCTTTCACCGAGTACCTACAACATTCATTGCATGCATGCATTACATCAATCGCATACATTTAGAGTCTAATAAAATGAATCTTACTTTAAAAAGGTTAAAATTGGACCTCAACACCGATATTCAACTCGGCTCCAAACAAGACTAATGGCAGAGTAAACCGAAGGACGTCTCATAGATATGGAGTCCAAGATAAAAAACATGGCCGAACAAATGAAACAATTGATGGAGCTAATCAAGGGGAAAGCAACCCAAATCCCTGTCAAAGAACCTCAGGATCTCATTTATCCTCCGGGATTCACCCCACAATAGATCTCAGTTCAAGAAAATCTGTTTCAGGAATCAGGTCCAGCCGCTAGTGTTCACCTGAAACAAAATACCGCCTATGAAAAGAAGAAGACACTATCAAAGGAAGAAGAAGAATCTCAAAAGCTTGAGACTATAGAGAGGAGGCTTCGAGCCATTGAAGGTGGCACTATATTTGGATCTCTCTCAGTGGATGATCTCTGTCTGGTGCCAGATGTTGTGATTTCATCGGACTTTAAGGTGCCAGATTTTGTGAAATATGATGGAACAAGTTGCCCCATCACTCACATTACACTCTTTCTAAGGAAAATACAACCACTCACAAAAGACAAAAAGGTCTGGATCGCACTTTTTCAAGAAAGTCTTACAAAGTCAGCACTACAATGGTATCTAAGTCAAGGTCCAAAAAATATCAAAACATGGAATGACCTTACTCAGGCTTTCATCAACAACTACAAACATGTTATGGACCTGGCCCCGGATCGCCAAACTCTCCAGAATATGGAAAATAAAAAGCAAGAAACCTTCAAGGAGTACGCTCAAAGATGGAAGTACTTAGCCGCACAAGTTCAGCCACCCATGATGGAGAGAGAAATGGTTACTTTATTTGTCCAGACACTAAAGTACCCACACTACGATAAACTTATTGGCAATTCGGCAACCAATTTCTCAGACATTGTCATGTCTGGAGAAAGAATTGAGCACGGAATTAGGATCGGGAAGATTACTGAGTCCTTCAGTGATGCTATGAAAAGAGGAGGACCATCCAGAATCAAAGATGAGGAGGTGCAACAAATAGGACGCGAAAGAGGGATTCCCCTCGTGGGTACTGTGGCTACTGGGCCTCGCCTATCCTACTCTACCAATAGGCCCAAGGATTATCCTCCCAATAGGCCCAACAATTATCCTCTCAACAGGCCTAATCAATTGCGGCCACCTGTTCCGACCCCTCCAGTACCCACACAAAGACCAAGAGAAGTTTTTGCGCCAATTCCTATGACTTACACTGAGTTGTATCCAAAGCTCATTGAAAGTCAACTTATCCGCCCAATTCCTACAAGGCCATTGGAACCCCCATACCCAAGGTGGTATGACCCCAACATAACCTGCCCATATCATGATGGCGTTGCGAGCCATGGCCTGGAAAATTGCATAGCATTGAAACATATAGTCCAACAATTAATCGAGTCAAAGTGGTTGGACTTTTCTGATGAACCGAATGTCACTTACAACCCATTGCCGCCCCATTAAGCTAAACCAGTCAATATGATAGAAGAACACCGACTGATACAGAAGTCAGTTAACGACATTACAACCCCTCTTAAGCATGTATATTCATGCCTTGCGAAAGAATGGGTCATCATTGGAAAGCCTTCTCTCGGATACAAAGAAGTCAAAGATGAAGAATGGTGTGATTTTCATGACAGTAAGAGTCATTCCATCCAGGAATGCTCAGAATTCCGTGAAAGTCTACAAAGACTCATAAACTCATCCCAACTCATCATTTTTATGTCAGATAAAGATGATGATGTAAATGTAATCATTAAAGAACAGGAAGTCAATGCTATGCCAGGACCACTAGTCATACCAATTTCAAAACCTACTGTTAAGCCTTTAAGAATTCAAGTACCGAGTCCATTCCTCTACAAATCAAACAAGGCTGTTCCATGGAGCTATGATTACACTTCCAACATCACATCAACTCCGTTAGAGGTTGGGAGCATGACTAGAGGTTGTCGATATTATTCTCCGGAGCAAATGAACAAGCTCCAACAAGATAAGAACATCACAGACCCAACAAGTGGGCCTCTTGGTACAAATACATCAAAAGAGCAAGAGATGCCTCGAGCGGTAACAGATAAACAAGCTAGTGAGTTTCTCAAACTCATAAAGCAAAGTGAGTACAGCATCGTGGAGCAGTTAAATCGCCTGCCAGCAAAGATTTCCATACTTTCATTACTCTTAAGTTCTGATGCTCATCGAGAAACCCTCCTTAAAGTCTTGAATAAGGCCTATGTTGAGCAAGATATTTCCGTGAATAATTTTAACCACCTCGTCAACAAAATCATGGCACAGAATCTCATCACATTCACTAACGATGAGATACCAGCAGAAGGAAGGGGTCACTTTAAGGCTTTACATATTTTGGTTAAGCACAAAGATCGAATTATGGCTAGAGTTCTTATCGATAATGGGTCAGCTCTAAATGTAATGCCACTTGAAACCTTACACAAGCTTGGTATAGACCCATCATACCTCAACAACAGTCATATCGTCGTTCAAGCATTTGATGGGACGAGGAGAGATGTTGTTGGAGAAATAGAGCTGCCGATAGAGATCGGCCCTTGTGTCTTCCACATCACATTCCAAGTTATGGACATTATTCCTTCTTATACTTAATCCTTCTTATACTTGTTTGTTGGGAAGACCATGGATCCATATGGCCGGAGCAATTCCCTCTTCATTACACCAAAAAATGAAATTCATTATTGAAGGAAAGTTAATTACAGTCTTTGCTGAAGAAGACATTCTGCTATCTAGACCTACGGATGCTCAATACGTCGAGATCAATGAAGATATACCTGATTGCTCTTTCAGGTCTTTTGAAATTGTTAATGCTACCTATGTTGGTGAATATGGAGAGGAACCTGTGCCTAGCATCTCCAAAACGAGTCGCATGATTGCCAAACTCATGATGAAAGGAGGATACTCACCGGGGTTAGGTCTGGGACAAGATTTACAAGGAATCCTAAAGCCATTGAAAATCTATACAAATGAAGGAAAATACGGCCTAGGTTTCACACCGACAAGACAAGACAAAATGAAAATGATAGCTGAAAAGAGAGAAAAGAGGATTGCACGATTAAAAGGGCATCCTCTAAAGGAAAGAAATCTGGATATCCCTGACATCACTGAGACATTCGTGAGTAGTGGCTTGATTCCGAAAAATGACAACGAGGGCGCGCTGACCATCAGCATCAACAAGTCTTTTGAAAATCTTTCGATTCAGGCAATAATCAGTGATTCACCCGAAGATGATAAGCTCCTTCAACCTTGTAGCCCACGGGATGTGCTGAACAATTGGGAGGCTATAGAACTGCCTGTTATAATCGAGAGCTTTTCAAAGTAATCTAATAGTAAAAACCTCCTAAAGAAAGGTTTAATCAATAGGGTGTAGTCTTTGCTTAAGTGAACCTTTTAGTTATTGTTTTTCATTCCAATAAAGTTGTGGTTTATGCACATTATAAATAAAGCACCAGTTTGCATCCATCTCATTCTCGCCATTTTCTCTTCTTTCTTTTCTCTCTGGCTAATGCGGACCTGAAACTCTCTTTGATGACAATGAAAGAATGAACTTTGATAATCCTGTAAACACTACCGACTCGGATGACGAAGATCTTCAAATATTTCCTGAGTTATCAAAAATGATCGAGCGAGATGAAAAAGAAAGAGCAACAAGTCAGGAACCAACTGACACATTCAACTTGGGAGACAATCAGGATGTAAAAGAAGTTAAGATCAACACTTTATTTCCTCCTGAACAGAAAGAAGAACTAATCCACTTATTGAAAGAATACGTGGACGTATTTGCTTGGTCATACCAAGATATGCCTGGCTTAAGCTCAGACATAGTGCTACACAAGATACCATTGAAGCCTGGGGTGAATCCTGTCAGACAGAAGTTACGAAGATTAAAGCCGGATCTGATCTTGAGAGTAAAAGATGAGATTCAAAAGCTATGGGATGCAGGATTCCTTGGGGTCACTGAATATACAGAATGGGTTGTTAACATAGTTCCAGTTGAAAAGAAAGAGAGTGGGAAACTAAGAGTTTGTCAGGACTACCGGCCCTTGAATGAGGCCAGTCCTAAAGATAACTTCCCACTTCCTCACATCGATATGCTGGTGGATAATACTGCAGGAAACTCTTACTTTTCTTTCATGGACGGCTTTTCTGGATACAATCAAATCAAACTTGATCCAGATGACATGATAAAAACTGCTTTTATTACCCTTTGGGGTACCTTCTACTATAAGGTTATGCCTTTTGGGTTAAAGAATGCTGGTGCTACATATCAAAGAGCCATGGTCGCATTATTCCATGACATGATGCATAAAGAAATTGAAGTATATGTAGATGATATGATCGCCAAAACTTTCACTGCTGGTGGGCATCTAAAAGTGCTAAGAAAACTATTCGAAAGACTTCGCAAATATCAACTAAAGTTGAATCCTGCCAAATGTACTTTTGGAGCCTCTTCGGGAAAGTTATTGGAGTTCATGGTAAGCAAAGATGGGATTCGAGTTGACCCAAGTAAAGTCAAGGCGATACAGGAAATGCAACCCCCGAAGACTCCAAAACAAGTAAGAAGTTTTCTGGGCAGAATCAACTTCATAGCAAGGTTCATATCACAATTGACATCCAAGTGTGAACCTATTTTCAGATCACTAAAGAAGAACAATCTGATCGAGTGGAATAATGAATGCCAAGAGGCATTCGAGAAAATTAAGCAATACCTATCAAATCCACCAGTTTTGGCACCACCTCGATTTGGAGAACCGTTGATTCTATATTTATCCATACAGGATTCTTCATTAGGATCCGTATTGGGTCAACGTGATGAGACAGGCAAGAAAGAGCATGCAATTTACTATTTGAGCAAGAAGCTTACCACATATGAAGCAAAATACTCAGTAGTAGAAAAGTCTTGTTGTGCCCTTGCATGGGTAGCACACAGACTACGACATTACATGCTCAACAACACCACATTGCTGATCTCTAAGACTGATCCCATTAAGTACATTTTTTAGAAACCCGCTTTATCAGGCAGAATCGCAAAATGGCAAATGCTGTTGTCTGAATACGACATACAGTATGTCACCCAAAAGGCCGTAAAAGGAAGTGCGATTGCCAAATATATGGCTGATAGAGCATTAGATGATTATGAGCCAATGAGAATGGACTTTCCTGATGGAGATATAATGACGATTGAACAGAAAGTCTCTGAAGATGATGAAACATGGAAGATGGCGTTCGATGGAGCATCTAATGCTTTGGGACAAGGGATTGGAGCTATACTCATCTCTCCAAGTTGAGAGCAGTTCCCCCTCACAGCAAAAATCACATTTCCTTGTACCAATAATATAGTAGAATATGAGGCATGTGCTATGGGACTCCAAATGGCACTGGGATTGAAAGTACGAGATCTCCGAGTTTATGGGGATTCCGCATTGGTCATATATCAAATCAATGAAGAATGGGAGACAAGGGATTCAAAATTGATCCCTTACCAAAAGCTCATACTAGACTTGGCAGGAAAATTTAACAGTACAAGCTTCCATCATCTTCCATGGGAAGGTAATCAAATTCCGGATGCCTTAGATACTTTAGCTGCCATGTGCAAGATAAGCGACCCTGAGCATACTCCTGTTTTCGAAATGAAAATAATAGATTACCCAGCTCATTGCATGAGTGTGGAGGAAGAATTGGACGGGAAACCTTGGTATCACGATATCAAGAAATACCTCCAAGAACAAGTATATCCACCAAAAGCATCAGAAAATGACAAGAAATTTCTATGAAGATTGTCAATGGGTTTTCTTTTAAACCTAGACATACTTTATAAGAAAACCCCAGACTCAATGTTACTTCGCTGTGTAGATGCTCATGAAGCACGAAAGATCTTGGAAGAAGTTCATTCTGGAATGTGTGGAGCACACACTAGTGGTCATACCATGGCAAAACAAATAATGAGGGCTGGCTACTATTGGCTCACATTAGAAAGTGATTGCATCAATCATGTAAGAAAATGTCATAAGTGTCAAATATATGCCAACAGGATCCAGGTTCCACTTGTTTCTTTTAATGTAACAACAATACCTTGGCCTTTTGCCATGTGGGGAATTGATGTCAATGGAGCAATTACCCCCAAAGCTTTTAATGGTCACAAATTCATTCTAGTGGCAATCGACTACTTCACTAAGTGGGTAGAAGCTGTGTCTTATGCAAATGTAACTCAAAAGGTGGTATGCCGGTTCATTAAGAAAAAGATCATTTGTCACTATGGGTTGCTAGAGTGTATCATCTCAGACAATGCCACGAACTTGAACAATGCAATGATGCAGACTTTGTGCCAACAGTTCAAGATCAAGCATCTCAATTCGGCACCTTATCGACCGATGATGAATGGTGCAGTAGAAGCNGACTGGCATGAGATGTTACCTTTTGCACTACATGCTTATAGAACTTCTACCCGTACTTCTACTGGAGCAACACCTTTTTCTCTGGTATATGGTATGGAGGCTGTATTGCCCATTGAAGTTGAGATTCCTTCATTAAGGGTACTAATGGATACTCAATTAAAAGAAACAGAATGAGTCAAGGCTAGATATAAGCAATTAAACCTAATTGATGAAAGAAGAATGACAGCCCTCTGCCATGGGCAGCTTTATCAAAGAAGGATGATTCACGCTTACAATAAAAAGGTTCACCCACGACAATTTCATGAAGGTGACATAGTGCTCAAGAAAATTCTACCTATTCAGCATGATTCTAGAGGAAAATGGACACCAAACTGTGATGGACCATATGTGGTGAGAAAGCCTTTTCAGGAGGGGCTCTAATTCTGACAGAAATGGATGGACGAGAGCTACCAAAGCCAATAAATTCAGATTCAGTAAAGAAATACTTTGCATAATGAGGAAGTTTTCGGATAGAAGGGAAGAAGTGGATACAGGGTTACCAAAGCTTGTTTGATCAAAGTTGTCAAAGAGAGCGTTCTTCTCTCAGACTTTCATTGTTCTTCATCTGTACCCAAGACTTTTATATTCTCTTACTCATGAATAAAAAGCCAATTCTTTTTAGCTCTTCTTTGACTCTCACATTCAACTTTTATATTCCTTTGTTCACAAAAATGAAAAGTCATTTCTATCTAGTTCTTTTCCTTCAAATCTCACATTCCTACTAGCCTCAAGTGTGCAATAAATTGTGACTTTTGTAGAAAGAATAGTAATAATTAAAACTCAGAAAAAGCAAAGACCGTAGATTACTTTGATAAGCTTTATGAATTAAAACAGGTAAGGCCGAGGTCTTGCTTTGCGAACAGCACAAAACATAGGCTAACAGAGAAAAAGGAGTAACAAATCTTTGGGAGATAGCCTTGGTAGTTGCCTGGATAATCGCTTCAGAAGTCTTACAAATGAAAATAGGAGTATGATCATACTCACGAATATTTCAACAGGGACAAATATCCAGAGAGGCATAAAGTATGAGGCGGGACATTAAGAAAATCGAGGCCAAAATTCAAGAACAAGTCAAGAAAAACTTCTTTTAAGGGGCTTTTGAAAAGAGTTAAGCTTTTGTGGCAATGGACAAAAGCTGGGAAGCATAAAGAAATTCAATGATAGTTCGAGAAGGCAATCACAAAGAGGATCCAGCAAAGCAAAGACATGAAGAACTAGATCCATCCAAAAAAATCCAAAAAAGAACCATCAGTTACACATACTCTGCATTCATGCATTTCATACATGCATGGCCTTTGCATAACAGGGACCAAATGGGAAGCACATCCACAACACGATTACAGCAGTATAAGCTGAGACCTCAATGACATCAGCTCTTTCCAGTCTATCACTGGATGCACAGTAAATACGCTGGACCAAGCCTCATCAGGAATTCAAGGATAAGGTAGACAATATGTCAAAAGCCTGGCAATCGATTCAATAATCGAGGCTACACCTGGAAGGACTTAGTAGTATCCAAGATAAGAGATATTTATAAGTCAAGGATCAGGTAGACGTCAAGAAATATTGTCGTTGACAATTTTTCAAAAGCTGGCAATGGATTCGATAATCGAGGCTTCATTCACAAGGACAGGATCGACGTCAGCTCGACAGAATATCAACGATAAGAAATATCTATGACATCAAAATATTGTTTAAAAAAGTAGGATCCATTTTTCCAGTTAAGTGGCGGATACGGTACTCCGTGACTCTCAAGTCGGTTCTCTCAGTTGCCCATAATAACTGTTCCTTCTTCCCTTCTTTCTTTTATTCCCTCCTAGAAAATGGATCCTACTCTTTTTGCCTTGCGAAAATATTTTCCTTCTCTCCCAATGAACATTCTTAAAAAGATCTACCGAGTTCGCTGTGAACAATTAAGAGTTTTGATGCACAAAGGAATTCCTGAAGATGTGTGGTGGTTAATCGAAGCTAAGGTTCGTCTGTAGGTGAAGTCCCAGAGGCATTTGTGTCTCACATGCCTGGCATAGGCAAAAGCTCTTATGCCAAAAAGCGAAGAGCAAAAGGTTACAAGTCTGCCATAAATGTGGTCGGTGGACTTGTAATACTAAATGTCGTTCTTTAGGAATGATATCCAATAATCGAGAAGATAAAATACGATTCATCAAGAATGGCCTGAGTAAGGACTCGTTAGATGATATCCAATTGACTCTTGAGACGCATTCTTGTGGATCAGTGCAACGCAAACTTCTTGGTTTATGGAGTATTTACCATAAAGAATGAGACCGTTACAGTCTTGGGAATTTGACTGTAAACGACCCTATTTGCCAGTTTGTAAGAAAACTGGATGGGAAGCAAATCCTCGACTCATAGAAGGCGTTAAAGCCGTTACTGGACATAAAACCAGTGAAAGATGTAAGCCACAGTCACCATCACTGTACATATAATTTGTCATATTTGGGAAAATTAATTTTTTTCTTTTGACAATAATGTATTTGCTCCTGTAAGCATAATAAACATGTTATCCTTTCATCGCTATAAATGCATGTTCTTCTTTCCGGTTAAGTAGTGGATACGTTACTCCGTGACTCCTAAAGTCGGTTATTTCCGTTTCCTACAATAACTGATTTCTTCCTCTTTTCTCTCAAATTCTTCTCTCATCAATGGATTCTACTTTTTCTGCCCTGCGAAAGTACTTTCCTTCCCTCCCAATAAATGTTCTTAAAAAGATCTACCAAGCTAGATATGAAAAAATCAGAGCCTTTATACGCAAAGGCATTCTTGACAATGTGCAGTGGTTAATTGAAGCTAAGGTCCGTTCAGCTGGTGAAGTTGCAGATGCATTTATGCCTTGTATGCCCAGCTTAGGTAAAAGCGCTTATGCCAAAAAGAGAAAAGCAAAGGGGCTAGGCGTCTGTTATAAATGCGGATGATGGAATTGCAATACTAAATGTCGCTCTTTAGGATACATCTCCACAAATCGCAAAGATAAAAGAAAATTCATTAAGAATGGCTTGCGTAAGGAATCTCTAGAAGATATACGAGGGACTCTTGAAACGCATTCTTGCGGAATAGTGCAATATGAGACTGTCGATTTATGGAGAACTTACCATAAAGAACGAGACCGTTACAGTCTCGAGAATCTGACTATAAACGACCCTGTTTGCCAGTTTGTAAGAAAATTGGATGGGAAGCAAATGCTCGACTCATAAAAGGCGTTAAAGCCATTACTGGACGTAAAACCAGTGGAGGATGCGAGCCACAATCACCATCACTGTACATACAATTTGTCATATTTGGGAAAATTACTTTTTTTTTCTTTTGACAATAATGTACTTGCTTCTGAAAGTGTAATAAACACGTTATCCTTTCATTGCTATAAATGCGTGTTCTTCTTTCCGGTTAAGTAGCGGATACGGTACTCTGTGACTCCCAAAGTCAGTTATTTTCGTTTCCTACAATAACTGATTTTTTTCCTCTCGTCTCTCAAATTCTTCTCTCGTCTATGGATTCTACTCTTTCCGCCCTGCGAAAGTATTTTCCTTCCCTCCCAATAAATGTTCTTAAAAAGATTTACCAAGCTAGATGTGAAAGAATCAGAGTATTTATGCACAAAGGCATTCTTGATAATGTGCGGTGGTTAATTGAAGCTAAAGTCCGTTCGGCTAGTGAAGTTTCAGATGCATTCATACCTCGAATGCCCGGCTTAGGTAAAAGCGCTTATGCCATGAAGCGAAGAACAAAGAGGCTAGGCGTCTGTCATAAATGTGGACGATGGAATTGTGATACTAAATGTCGTTCTTCAGGGGCGATCACCAGAAATCGTGAAGATAGAAGAAAATTCATCAAGAATGGCCTGCGTAAGGAATCTTTGGATGATATCCTATTGACTCTTGAAACGCACTCTTGTGGAATGGTGCAATTTGAAATTGTCGGTTTATGGATGACTTTCCAAAAGGAGCGAGATCGCTACAGTCTGGGGAATCTGACTTAAAATGACCCTGTTTGCCAGTTTGTAAGAAAACTGGAGGGGAATCAAATCCCTGATTCATAGAAGGCATTGAAGCCGTTAAACCAGTGGAAGCCGTGAACTAAAGTCACGACTACTGTACATACTAGCTGTCATTTTGGAAATTTTCCTTCTTTTCTGACAATAATGTACCTACTCCTGACGTGAGCCACAGTCAGGACTACTGTTTATGCTAGCTGCCACTTTTAAAAATTTTCCACCTCTTCCGACAATAGTGTATCTACTCTTTAAATGTAATTATTGCATTATCTTTTCACCTCTATAAATACATCATCTTTTCTTCATTTCTCACAAGGTTAAGGATAGGAATGGAGAAAACCTCAACTCGTAAATCCCGAAGTATTTGTGTATTTTCTGGGGCTTTTCCTGGAAAAGATGAAGAGTATTTAAAGGCAGCCAACCATTTGGATAGAGTATTAGCTGAGCGAAAAATACATTTAGTTTATGGATGAGGTAGTGTTGGATTAATGGGAGGTGTAGCATCAGTAGCATCCCTAGGAGGAAGTCAAGTTTTGGGCATTATCCCTGGACCTTTGAAATTTGTTTCTGGGGGCACGATTGGAGAAGAATTAGAGGTTAAAAATTTGCAAGAGCGTGTGTTACAAATGCTTTTAAATGCTTATGCTTTGATCGCTCTACCAGGTGGTTTTGGCACATTGGGAGAAATCTTCCAAATTGCTTCCATGGCCCAACTTAATTTGCACAAAAAACCCATTGGGCTGTTGAATGTTAACAATTTCTTTACAGGTCTGATAGCTTTTGTGGATTATGCTATGCAAAAGAATTTTTTATCAAGAGTAGTACGACGAATCCTAATATCCGCAACAACTGCTGAAGAATTACTAGATAAAATGTAAGCATTTGTTCCTGAACCAGATCCAGTGATGATTCAGATAGACTGGACACAACAGTCTTTCTCGACCAGTTTCGTCCCATAATTGTCCTTTACCCGGCTTGTTGAAGCATTGTGGAAGAAGAAGTGATCCGATCTGTTCTTCTTGTCCTTTAGTTTTATTATCAACATTTTCTTTCGTGTTTGGGTTTTTCTTTTCAGGGAATTTCTTTCTTTTTTATCTTGTAGGATACTTTTGTTCATGCTGATATTAAAACCATATGACAAAGCTTTTAGTTTGGAATGGCTGAGTAAGGAGTAATTTTGTTTACTCTCGAGACGCATCCTATTAGGTCCACTAGTCAGGACATTTTGGGGTAGCTAAGCTTCAACCATATTTGGACGACCTATCTCACAAGGGAATCTATATTTTCAGAAGAAAATATTAGATGAAACCTTGGATATTGATTCCAAACATTTGTACCCTTACATAATTTGTCTGTTTTATTTCACATCATCAAGATTCACTCATCTCATCGAAGTTTAAATTTTTTGCACCCACCTATTATGAAAATTCACACTTCCGAAGAAATCATTCCAACTTTGATTGCCTTCATACAAATTTTGCTTGAGGTACTCAAAAAGGAGAAAAGAGTTTTTCTCCACAATCAATCAATCAATTTTTCATCAACGATAGGAGCCTTCCTATCACAGAGGTTCTAAGGTAGGACCCTTAATCTCAAAATTAATCAATCAATTTTTCTTCAACAATAGGAAGGTTCCTATCGTAGAGGTCCTAAGGAAGGTTCCTTAGCCTCAAACTCAATCCATCAATCAATTAATTTTTCTTCAACGATAGAAAGGTTCCTATCACAGAGGTTCTAAGGTAGGGCCCTTAACCCCAAAATCAATCAATCAATATTTCTTCAAGAGGTCCTAAGGAAGGTTCCTTAGCCTCAAACTCAATCCATCAATCAATCAATTTTTCTTCAACGATAGGAAGGTTCCTATCATAGAGGTTCTAAGATAGGACCCTTAACCTCAAAATCAATCAATCAATTTTTCTTCCACGATAGGAAGGTTCTTATCGTAGAGGTCCTAAGGAAGGTTCCTTAGCCTCAAACTCAATCCATCAATCAATCAATTTTTCTTCAACGATAGGAAGGTTCCTATCATAAAGGTTCTAAGGTAGGACCCTTAACCTCAAAATCAATCAATCAATTTTTCTTCAACAATAGGAAGATTCCTATCGTAGAGGTCCTAAGGAAAGTTCCTTAGCCTCAAACTCAATCCATCAATCAATCAATTTTTCTTCAACAATAGGAAGGTTCCTATCACAGAGGTTTTAAAGTAGGACCCTTAACCTCAAAATCAATCAATCAATTTTTCTTCAACGATAGGAAGGTTCTTATCATAGAGGTCCTAAGGAAGGTTCCTTAGCCTCAAACTCAATCCATCAATCAATCAATTTTTGTTTAACAATAGGAAGGTTCTTATCACAGAGATTCTAAGGTAGGGCCCTTAACCTCAAAATCAATCAATCAATTTTTCTTCAACGATAGGAAGGTTCCTATCGTCGAGGTCCTAAGGAAGGTTCCTTAACCTCAAACTCAATCAATTTTTCTTCAACGATAGGAAGGTTCCTATCGTAGAGGTCCTAAGGAAGGTTCCTTAGCCTTAAACTCAATCAATCAATCAATCAATTTTTCTTCAATGATAGGAAGGTTCCTATTGTAGAGGTCCTAAGGAAGGTTCCTTAGCCTCAAAGTTAATCAATCAATCAATCAATTTTTCTTCAACGATAAGAGAGTTCTTGTCGTAGAGGTTCTAAGGAAAGTTCCTTAACCTCAAAAAATGAGGAGGAAAAGGTTTTTCTCCTCAGGATTTAGGCGGCGAGAAGGTTCTCAATGCCAAGCTAAGTCGGATGAAATTTGGTAACGGCTTTGCATGCATCATGTCCCATGAAGTATGCAAAGGGGGGCAGCTGTTGACACCCAATTTCGTCCGACCTTTTCAAAAAAAAAAATTAAAAAAAGAAAAGAAAATTGAATTAAATAGTTTAGGGGGGCATTTTGTTAAGTTAATATATATATATATATCTATATGTGTGTGTAAAAAAAAATTTAATTAAAAAAAATTATAATTATTAATTAATTAATTAATATTATTATTATTAAAAATTTATTAATTAAATTAATTAGTTTAGAGGGAATTTTTTTTATAAGGGTTAGTCAAAAAATAATAATGATATATGTGTATATATGTATGCATAAAATATAAAAGAAAATTCCATAAAAAAATTAACAAAAATGAAAAGTTTGGGGTAAAAATGACAAAATTGAGAAGTTTAGAAAAATCTGACAAAATCTGGGAATTCCAGGAAAATTTGGTCATTTTTTGCGTCATTTTTGGGCCAAACAGACGGTTTTGGCCCAAATTGACAGAAAAAGACAAATTTGTCTCAATCAGAAGTTTCAGTAACATATCAAAAGTAAAAAAGACATAAGGGACTGAAACTGTAATGTTACCAAATTAAGAGATAAGTCTTTTTTTAATTAAATTTCGAATTATTTTTAATTGAAGGAATTCAAGGACCCTTCCCATATAAAAGGGATCGAAATATGTGTAGAAATAAAAAAAAAGTCAAGATTAAAGCTGTTTAAAGAAAAAGGGAAAACTGTAGAAATAGTCCCTAGCTCCCCTCCTTCTCCAAAAAAACCCAAAACTTCTCTCAGTCACTAGTTTTTCTTTTCTCTCTCTCTCCCGTTACTCTGGCCGTTTCTCTTCTTCCTCCTCTATCCCACGCCCCCTCGCCGCNCCACTCGACCCGCCAATTTCAAAATTTTAATTTTTTGGGTAAAACCCTTGTTTAACTCCTCATCTTCTCATTATCTTTCATTCAAGTCACTAACGTTTTTGTTTTTCAGAACTAATTACCAACAACAATTTTTTTTTTCTTTTCATTCTTTTCTTTTTTCCTTTCTTTTCTTTTTCTTATTTCCTGTTATTTTTTTTATGGAAGGTTATACCTCCTAATTTTTAGTGGATGGCCAAAAATCCCCACTTTTCTTTATTTATTTAATTTCTTACAATTATTTAATTTATGCACTTTTATTTTTTTTTTATGGAAGGTTATACCTCCTACTTTTTTTATAAGTAGATGGCCAAAAAGCCCCACTTTTCTTTATTTAATTTCCTGCAATTAGTTAATTTATGCATTTTTACTTTTTTTTTATGGAAGGTTATACCTCCTACTTTTTTATTTTTTTTAAGTGGATGGCCAAAAAGTCCCACTTTTCTTTATTTAATTTCCTACAATTTACTTTATGCAATTTTTATGCGGATGATTAAACTTATTTCATTTATTTCACTTTTAGCCATAAATAAAAAATTAAAAAAAAAAGAGAAGAATTTCTTTTTGAACAATTAACCTTATTTCACTTTTTTTTTTAGGGCTAATCAAGAATCCATTTTTATTTTTTTTTCCACAACAAAGCCCCTATCCTTTATTATTTTGGAACACATATCTTTTTTTATTTATTTCTTTTAAAATAACAAAAAGTTAACCTTTTATTCCTCTTATTAAAAATAAAAAATAAAAAAAATCATAACCAAACGATTAAAAAAAAATCAATTTTTTAAGTATATCTTTAACGATTCCAAAAAAAAAATCTATGGATTAAAAAAAAAATCTTTCTTCAAACTAAAAAAAAAAAGAATAAAAAATAAAAAAAAATAGAAAAAATTTAATATTAAAATTATTAAAAATCCAATAAAAATTATGACAAAAAATTAATAATTAATTAAATAACTAACAAGAATTAAAAATAAAAAATCAAATTCCATATCCGAATGATCCGACAGGATCCATGGTTTAAAAAAATATCAAACTTTTTTTAATAAATAAAATAAAGTATCCAAAAAAATAATAACCAAATGATTCTATCAAAAAAAGATTAAATTATTTTATTATATTAGATAGTTACTTTAAAATCTTTCATCCAACAAAAAGAATAAAATTTTTTTATATATATGAATATCAAGACTTTATTCTTTTTACTTATTTCTTTTAAATAACTAAAATATAACTTTTAAAATCTTTCATCCAACAAAAAGAATAAATTTTTTTTATATATATGAATATCAAGACTTTATTCTTTTTACTTATTTCTTTGAAATAACTAAAATATAACTTTTTGGTTCCTTTATTAAATAAATGAAAGAGTCATAACCAAATGATTTCACAAAAAAAAAATTAATTTTTTTTAGTATATTTTTAAACTTATAAATTAGATAATTACTTTTTTAAAAAAAAAATAAAATCTTTCATCAAATAAAAAAACAAAAACAAAAAATAAATAAAATAAATAAATAAATAAATAAATATATATATAATATTTTTTTAAAAAAATTAATTAACATTAATATCATTAAAAATAAAAAAAATTCAAAAAAAATTATGACAAAATTGATAATTAAATTAATAAATTAAGAATTAAAAATTTTAATTAAATTCCATATCCGGGTGATCTGATTGGATACATGGTTTGAAAAAAATATAAAATTTCAAAATGAATAAAATTAAGTATCAGAATAAAAATCCATATTCGGATAATTCGGTAGAATTTATGATTTGGATTAGTAATTAATTAAATAAAAAAAGAAAACTAAATTTCATAGAATTTCGTATCCGGGTGATTCGATAGAATCCATGGTTCGAGAATATCGAGTTTTTTTTTAAAAAATTATGCAAATAAATCACCAAGATTTTGAAAGTCTATTAATTTAAAAATCCACATCTGGATAAATCAGTTAAAATTTCTGGTTTTGAAAATTAACTGGAATTATTTAAAAGCAAGTAAAACAAAATAAAAATCAACTAAGGTACCAATTTTGGCCGTTAAAATAGAGTTATTTTAACGTAACCGTACTCCCGAACCCCGAACTCTTGCAGACCATTTTTAGATGTCCAATCGACCTAGGTGAAAACCGATTGGTGGCGCCTCCGTAAAATTCCACGTTGCCACAAAGACAAATAAACCAAAACAACATGGCGGGTAAAGTGTAACTTCAAAAAACATAGTTTAACTACTCATATGTGCCAGAAACTGAAAAAATTCATTTTAATAGCTAAACGGTAGCTGTTTTGGCTCAAACTTTGAACTTGAGATAGTTTTAACACGAATGAAATGGAAAAAATGGCCTAGAAAAAATAACATTTCAATATTGCTCAAACTAACTCAACCTGAGGCATATTACATAAAGATAGTTCCATAATTTTTGTCTAAGAGTCATATGCTTAGCTTAGTCTCATTTCATATTCAAGCTCAAATGTATGAAAACCACTTGCTTCACATTAGTTCATTTACACATTCAACTAAGGTTACATACAACAACAATAGCCATTAAGGCATTACCATTCATGGAACATGCATCACATTGACAACTGTTGTGGCATGAATAACATGAACATAATGCTTTACACAAACCACCCTAGATCTATAACCACTACTAGCATACTCAAAATTAGCCACCTCTACATCCCGAAATATGGGTACAACACAATACAACTAGTTCCCATAGCACATGTACTCGAGCCTTGCGCCAATACACTTTACTTAGTACTAACACTTATTGATCATAACACTAATCATGATAGTGTTATCTATGCTACAAAAGATGTCATAAACACTAAACAACACTAGCCAACATGTCATTTTTGTAAAACTTAACAGTAAGGGCATGAGTGATCATACTCGGTAAAGGGGGAAACATAGTTCATAATTTTCATAATAAACAAAATAGGTAAAATATAAACATTCATCCCAGAATGGTCAACAAGCACATATAAAGACAGAAGCACACAAACACACTTACTCTCTACAAAACACAGATCCAGCCTTGATGACCTAGCAAGTAGTGGATATTACTTAAGCTTCAAGGACAAACTACTCAATTTTCATAAAAGTAATGATTCACAGAGCTCCAGAACTACTTAAGGGTCGGCTGAACATTAATAGCTCCTACCTCTTGCACATATCTTATGCTTAGCTATTTAAGTATTGAACTACTTGAGGGTAGTCACTTAGCCCTATCATAGCTCATGGTTCATTTAGTTAATTAAAATCACCATGGCACAACTCCTCTGTTTCACATTGCAGCCATATGTATTTCATAGAAAAACCTAGTCTAACCCTTATCAAATATTACTGATTAGGCTTCAATCCTCTCAGTTGAAAAAGTTCCACCTAAATTGTAGTGCTCTATAAGCAATATGGTTTTCTCCTTGAAATTCAAGTGCAAAATCAACTTTTTCCCAATTAGGATCACCAGAAATAGCCTAAGGATCAAAGAGTTTCCCTTTTTCTATGGTTTCCTTGACTAAAAATAAAGCCATTCTACTGGAAATAGGCTTGGTGGTGGCATGCAATTAGCAGGCATAACAAGTGGGCTTAAAACAGTCTTAACGTCATTCTTGCACCTTAACCAATTTTGCATGGTGCCTTACAACATTGGTTAATTAACTCAATGACAATTAAGTCAGTTTGTAGCTTCTTAGTACAATCAATTTAAACATAAATTTATTCTGACTTTCAATTAAGTCCCTAAGCCTTCATAAAAAGATTTAACTGGCCATTCAAAATTTCTTAGTTGACTAGTCTTCCTAAAACTTATTGCTGCCTTTGACCGCTTACTTAGCTTTACTTTCAATCATACTCTTAAAACCGTAAGCCTTTTCAAAGATAGAGGTGTGAAGTTTCCTATCCTCATAAAATTTCATCCTCTAAATCTTCAGTTATCTTAGGAATCAAGTTAGGATAAGTTTTTAGCATTTTTGCCCTTGTTTTCCAAGTAGCCTTTTCATCACTATTATTAGTCCAACTAATTTTAATCATATGAAGGAGCTTATATCTTAATTTCCTAGTGTCCTTAGCTAAAATCTTCATAGGATTCTCTTTATAAGTAAGGTTAGAAGCTATAGGAATGTTATAAGAAGGAAGAGCTTGTCTTAAGTTAGGAACATATTTCTTGANCATACTTACATGAAATGTACAATGAATATGTCTTAACTTAGGGGGTAAATACAACTTATAAGCCACCATGCCTACCATTTCTAGAACCTTAAAAGGTCCTATAAACTTGGGAACTAACTTCCCCCTTTTGCCAAATCTAATCACTTCTTTCATTAAGGAAACCTTGAACCAAACATAGTCCCCAATTTGATACTCTATACTTCTTCTCCTTTTTAGATTGGCATAAGCTTTTCCCTTATTGTTGGTTGCCTTAGTCCTTTCTTGAATAGTCTTGATCTTTTCAGTAGTTTTATAGATAATTCTTAGGACCAATTTTAGCTAATCTTTAGTATCAAGCTGATAGTGTGGGGTAATACATTTCCTCCGATATAAAGCTTCATCAAGTGAAATCTTGATAATAGTGTGATAACTATTATTGTAGGAGAATTCTATAAGGGATAATTGTTGGTTCCATTCTCCTTTGGAATTCTAGTGCATAACATGTTAACATGCCCTTTAAAATTTGGATTGTCTTTTCTATTTGTCCGTTAGTTTGTGGATTATAGGTAGTAATCAATTTCAATTGAATTCCTAAAGATTTTTGCAAGGACTTCCAGAACTTTGACACAAACCTTGGATCCCTCTATAAGTTTGTGTCATCAACAATGCCATGTAGTCTCAAAATTTCTTGAATATATAGCTTTGCTAGCCTATCTAAGGAATTTATAAGATTAATATGTAGGAAATGTGCTGATTTAGTTAATCTATCCACAATTACCCGTATTGTGTTAGTCTTTCTTCTAGTCAAAGGTAGTCTAGTAGGGAAGTCCATGGAATATAACCTAATTTCCATTTTGGAATTGGTGAACTTTGAAGTTTTCCCCTAGGCTTTTGATGCTCTACTTTGACTTTTTGACAAGTTAAACACTTGGCCAGATGTTCAACAATGTCTCGCTTCATCCCAGGCCACCAAAAATGAGATTTCATATCCTTATACATCTTGTTGGCTTCTAGATAAATGCTTAGTTTACTTGTATGAGCCTCCTCCAAACTTTAATCTCTCAACTCCATTCTAGAAGGCACATAGAATCAATTCTGGACGTAGAATAGTCCTTGCTTCATAGAGAAGCCAACCGGCAACTTGCTTGCCTAAGTCCAGAAATCCTTTCCAGATCACTATCCTCTTGTTGAGCTTTCCTCACCTTCTTTAACCAGCCACTTTGAGTGGTTAGAACATAGACTTGGTTTTACTCCAAGTTTTTCCAATTTTTAGCCAACATGAGTATACTGCTATCTTCATTTTTATCTTCACCATCTCTTGACCTTAACATTCCAATATATTTCCTACTAAGGGCATCAACCGCTTGGTTTCCTTTCCCTGAAGTATACTCAATTACATAGTCAAAGTCTTTCGTATATTCTAACCATCTTCTTTGTCTAATATTTAGATCTCTTTGAAAAATGAGATACTTTAAACTCTTGTTGCCAGTTAAGATATAGAATGAGTTTCCAAGCAAGTAATGCCTCCATTGCTTAATATAAATGCCACAGTAGCTAACTCAAGATCATGAACTAGATTGTTCCTTTCATGAGGCCTAACCTGCCTAGAACCATAAGTTATTACTTGCTTATCTTAGATCAATACATGTCCTAATTCTACTATTGAAGCATCTATATACACTACATAAAGCTTATTAGGATCAGGCAAAGTGAGGATACAGTGGTTAGCCCTTCTTTTAAGTTCCTGTAAGCTTTCCTTACACTCATCACTTGATTCAAACTTCTTATTAGTTGTGTGGGTAAAGCTGCCAATAAACAAATTTTTAGCACATTCATTATACAATAACCGGCCATTCTTAAGAGGCTCCTGACTTCGTTAGCATTTTGCAGTTTATGCCACTCAACCACAACGTTAATTTTTTCTGGATCAAGTACCAGCCCTTGATTATTTATCACTTGACCTAAGAATGTTATCTCAGTAGTCCAAAAATGACAATTACTTGTCTTTGCATTAAGCTAGTTATCTTTTTCTGCTTGAAGAACTATGTTCAAGTGTTCTTTATGTTCTTTCTCACCACTCTTAAGTGTTCTTCATGTTCATTCGCTCTCTTTGAATACACTAACATATTATTTATAAAGACCACCATAAACTTATCAATATGTGGTTTAAACACTCTCTGCATGAGGTCCATAAAAAATGTAGGAGCATTGGTAAGCCTAAATGGCATCATTGTGTATTCAAAGTGGCCATATATAGTTTTGAATGCGGTTATAGGTATGTCCTCTTCCCTTACTCTTAGCTAGAAATAACCAGATCGAAGATCTATCTTTGAAAACACCTTTGCACCTTGAGGTTGATCAAATCGGTCTTCTAACATAGCAAAAGGGTATTTGTTCTTCAGATGAAAGCATTGAGCTTTTTATAATCAATGCACAACCTAAAGGTTCCATCTTTCTTTTTAACAAACAATGGTAGTGCTTCTGATGGTGGCACACTTGGCCTAATGAACCCTTTCTCATAATGTTCACCCAATTGCTTCTTGAGTTATTGTAGTTTACATGTGGCCAATCTTTACGGAGGCATTAAGATTGGTGTAGCTCTAGGACCTAATCTTATTTTATACTCAACCTTTCTAAATAGAGGAAGTCTAAGCAAATCAGATGGGAATGTTTGTGGAAATTCTTTAATTATTGAAATTTTACTCAATTCATCCACCACCTTATCATGATTCAAGGCTAAGTACTCATCTTCAGAAAGAATAGGCATAGTTTCAGTCATATTCAAACATAAGCTTTTATTTAGTACCTTTGATTGTTCTAAATCATATTCATATAATTTTGGCAGTTCCTTTGAATGTTCCAAATCATATTCACATAATTTTGGCAGCATTAATTTTCTAGCCTTACAGTCAATTCATACTTGATGCTTAACAAGCTAGTTCATGCCTAAGATCAAATCATAAGCAATTGATTCGAAGATAATAAAATTAGAATCAATTTATATTTTTTCTAGCCTTATTTTACAGCCTTTAGCCATATGTTGTGTAAACATTATTTCTGTTCTAGTAGATTCTATCAAGAACATTTTAGACAATTCATATATTTCCAAATTCATATCTCTAACTAATCTAGCAGAGATTATAGAAACAAATCCCTAATGTCAATCGACACAGACACAAGTCTACTATTTAAGTAAACTTTAGTGTTTAGTGCTTTCGAATATAGCCCTTCATGGACTTGGCATCCTTTTACTATTTCTTCTAGCCTCTCTTTCTTGCTTTCAATCAAGAACACTCTCCTAATTCCTTGGGCTCTAGGTAGAGGTAGAGTCATCCCCTTTTTTTACTCTTGTGACCGTTTCCACTAACCACCTAGTCTCCTTTATTACTTCTTAACTAGAAAGTCTCTTATTAGTGGTCATTTGATCCATACTTTAGGCAACCTTGGGTAACTTTGTAACATGGTCTAAACCTATAGTCCTTGACTTAATGCTCACACTGTGGTCTAGAATATGACTTGGCCCTTTTCTACCTTTTTCTTTCTTAGAAAGACCTTGTTATACCACTTCTCTTGGTCTCTTCTAAATTTCCTTTTACCTCTCACTTCCTTCCCTTGGTAGTGGTCTCTCTACGTGTTGTTCCCTGAACTCCTGTTTAAGGGTCAAGGTTTTTTCTATAGCTTTAAAGAAATCATTAATTCCAGTTGCCCTTAGAATTTGCCTTAACTTTAGCCTCAATCATCTAACCTTTTGGTCTTCAACAAATCTTGACCTTCATACTGGGCGCATATCTTATCAAAATATTGATTTTGTGTTCATACTCCATGATACTAGCACTACTTTGTTCTAGCTAATCAAATTCTACTCACTTTTGAACCTTCAAGGCCTTACTTACATATTATTGTTGGAACATTTTTAAGAACACTGCCCACCATATAGCTCTCCCTCTCTCCACTGGCTTATATTCATTTTTCCCTTAGTAAGCTTTCTGTATTGTCCTCCAGCCCACTTCAGCACTTCCTTCCAATTTGAAAGTATCTAGAAGGACCTTTTGACTTGAAGTCACTTTCATTCTTTCAAATACTTTTCCAAGTTGGTAGAGTGAGTACTCAGGCTCTTCTAAATCACAATCTCCTTAAAAAAAAAAAAGAGGTTTGAGAGCTAGGAACCTCTCAAGTTGGCCTTCTTTTAATTCACTATCTTTTTGTTCGTTCCTTATGTCTACCATGGACATATCTTTCTAATTGGCTTACCATTTGCCTTTTAGCATTACTGCCCATTTCACCAATTTAACCCACTTGGCTTACTTTAATTTCTATTCTATCATCATATCTCACCTCAAACCTTATTCTTCTAGGCCCAGGATGCCTTTTTTCTTCTCCCAGGTCCTCATATAAGTCCAACATAGCTTTTTTAGCATGACCTTCATAGGTCTGCCTTCTTTCAAGCATTAACATTAGTTCTTGTTGTGGCACTCTTTTGTTGGCCACTCTTGGACCTTGTGCTTGATTCTCGCATTGCGTTAAAACTTGTATGCCTGTAGCCATTTGTGCCATAGCTACTTACTTTATCTCAAGCATCTTCTCAAACCATTCTTATGGTTCTTACTAGGTCTAGGCACCTCTTGCCTATCGCTAGGATCCTTTCTTCTCACCTTAGGCTCTTTAGTTTCTTGCTTAGGCATTTTAGCACTAGTTTCACCTTCTTCCCTCCCTTTAAATACTTATACTATAAGATAAACCTCTTCTACCACCACTCTTTCTCTTGCCCTAGTCATAACCACTTCCCCACAAGTAGTACATTTAAAACCAAAGTGCTTAATTCATAATAAAATCTTAGTGTAAGAATTGTTTATTAAGACTCTTATGTCCTATATCCATGCTTTCATACCACCTTGTCACACCCTAATCACCTATAGCCTATGCATTGTAACCTTTGAGGCAAAATAAGACAAATAAACAAACACAACATGGCAGGTAAAGTGTGACTTCAAAAAAACAAAACTTAATAGCTCGTATGTGTAAAAAACTACAAATATTCATTTTAATAGCTTAATTGTGGCTATTTTTGGCTTGTACTTTGAACTCAAGCTAGTTTTAACATGAATGAAGTGGCGAAAATGACCTAGAAAAAAAATAAAATTTCAATATTGCTCAGACCAACTTAACTTGAGGCATATTACATAAAAAGAGTTCCCCGAATTTTTTTTTATGAGTCATATACTTAGCTTAGTCTCATTTCGTAGGCAAATTTATGTGCACTTATGTGTATGATAACCACAAGCTTCTTATTAGTTCATTCACACATTGAACCTAGATTACATACAACAACAAAAATAACAGCAAGTCGGGCCTTAACATTCATCATACATGCATCGCATTAAGAACAATTTTATCATACATAACAAGAGCACAGGCTGGGTACAAAATGCTTTACAAAAACAATAGTAGATCCATAACCAGTACTAGCAAAAAACAATAGTATGTCCATAACCAGTACTAGCACACTCAGCTAGTTGCCACAACACATGTTCTAGTACCCTACACTAATACACTAAACTTAGCACTAACACTTATTAAGCATAATAATGCTAATCATGATAATGCTACCTACACTACAAAAGATGTCATAAACACTAAATGACACTAGTCAGCCATTTCTTTTCTAAAACAAAATAGAAGGTGCATGAGTAATCATACTTAATACAAGTAGAAATATAGTTCATAATTCATACTTTCATCGCACTCAGTCCCTGAAATCAAAAGAAGACAAAGAAAGCCATAATATAAAAAATGTGTACAATATAAACATCCATCCTAGCATGTTCAACATGCACATTCAAAGAAAGAGAAGTGCACAAACTCATGGGCACTCCATAAAACATGGTTCAAGCCTTGATAACCGAACATGTAGTGCACATTGCTTAAGTTTCAAGGAGTAGCTACATAGTTTTCATAAAACCAATGATTCATAGAACTCGAGAAGTACTTAAATGTTAGCCAAAAGCTTAAATAACTCCTGCTATCTGCACATATCTTTACACATAGCTAGCTAAGTACTAAAGTACTTGGGGGACCTAGCCCCATCATAGCTCATGAATCATTAAGTAAATTACCATCACCATATAACATCTTTTCAATGTTTCACATTGTAGCCATATGAATTTCATATCAAAGCCAAGTCTAACCCTAACCAAATCCTACTAATTAGCTTCATCCTCTTGGTTGAACAAGTTCCACGTGAATTTGCGTTGCTCCACAAGCAATATGGCCTTTCCTACAAATTCTTGTTCAAAATCAACCTTTTCCCACTTAGGATCACTAGAAATGGCCTAAGGCTGGAAAAGTTTCCCTTCTTCACTAGTTTCCTTAAGTAGAAAAATAGCAATTCTACAAAAAAAAGGGATTGGTGGAGGCATGCAATTGACAGCCTTGTCAGTGGCCTGGAAATGATAACGTTGCTCGGTAGCTTTATAGTTTAATCAATTTATCCCTACATCTATTCTGAATTTTAATTAAGTCCCTAAGCTGAAATGAAAAATCTTAATTGCCTGTACAAAATTTCTTACCTGGCAAGACTTTTTCTTGCTTCCTTAGCAATCTAGTCTTCCTTAAAATTTATTATTGAATTTAACCCCTTGCTTAGCCTCATTTTTAGTTTTACTCTCAAAGCCATAGGCCTCTTCAAAGATAGGGGAATGACGTTGAGGGTTGGCTTGCTCCCTAAGAAGTGGCAAAGGAACACCTAGGAGAGTTCTTTGAAGTAATGGAAATGTCATCCCTTGTTGGTTCCAAACCATGAAGTCACTTCCCCCTTCAATGTGGAGCTAAATGTTTTACACATGATGTCATCTAAGGTGTTCTCAAGCCTCATGGAGGTGATATATCATTGTATATATTTAATAAGATCCAAGAAGCCACCATATGGGTAAGTGATTAGCATTCAAAAGTTATTGAGAGTTGAAGCATTAATAATCTCGACCATAAAGGGTTGAAGCCACATATACTCAATATCAATGGTAGAGCGATAACCTATTATGGCACCCTGATCCACTACTCTATCTAGTCTAGTTTTTGTAGAATGGTGCTTATGTCGCTACCAATGGGATTGTCAGATCATCCTACTAGGGGTTCACCTACATGGGCTATTGGGGTAAATCTCAAGGTAGGGCTCTACGGGGTTCGTTAAGCATAAAGTAGCTTTTGATGGCCTCTTTGGGCATTTTTGGCTGTGTGCTCTGGATCCCTTACTGTGAAGAAGGCATGCTGAAGAACTTGAAAGTAATTATCATTTAAGGAAGCAGGTTCCTTCTCTTTCTGAGGGTCCCTAGGCGGCACCTGGAGCTCCTCTTTAACTTCAAATGCTGTCCCCTGATCCATGGGGCCCTATGGACCCCCTTAGGTGATCAATCTATTCCCTTTGCTAGCTGTCATGCTTGTTCCTCAATTGGTCTTTGTTATCCATGCAAGACCTCTGAGTGTTCACAATGGCTTCCTATAGACAGTGCCAAATTGATAGTCAATATTGGGTCATACGAGTCAAGCCCAAGAACTTGATTAGCTATCAACTTGGATATCTTGTAGCCAAGGAAGATGTCAGAGGCCTAGGATATTTTTCCAGGAAAAACCCTTAGACGATCAAGTCAATTTCAGATCATGCAATGCTATTGTTATGAATCTAAAACCTCGGGATTGGTGAGGGAGGCCAATTTATATAGTTAGAGTAGAAATCTACGGAGATCACTTCTAGATGCAAATCATCTTGTTGATCTTGTAATTTTTGGATTTCAATTCCATCCCAAAAAGGTTTCCTATTTAGCCTGGTCAGAGTTGGACTCTACACACCTCATTGCAGGCTTTGTTCTTGGTATAAGACTTTTCATTCATAGGTCGTGCATGGGCTCTTATGCTAGGACCATCCGTTAGTACTTGGCCTAGGCCAAGAATGCAAAGACATGATAGGAAAATATGAGGGACTTGATTGAAAATGAGAATAAGGGTGTAAGTGCAAAACCGAGAACATTCAGGTGAAATTTTGTCATTCGGGTGAAATATTGCACATGAAAAATGTTTATGTTGCTAACGTCATGAAACAAAGTTTAAGGACTACTTTGAGTACTTTTTCAGGTACTAATTTTGGCACTAAGAAGAATGGGTGGATTGCATTACATCATGCAAAGTTTTGTGAGGCCGAGAAGGATGTTTGTTCCAAAATTAAGGCATTTGGCCTACCAATGGTAATGCATGCTTCCACTAGACAATTAAGCCATCATTTCGGTCAAAGAAGGTCATAGTTTCGGGTTTAACCGAGTCCTTGAGCAAAGGTTGTGTTCTTGGTGAGTTGTTGCCAAAATCTTGCGAAATTAGTGTTGAATTGAAGCTTGAAGGAGGAATCAGGCTTGGATTACTTGTTTTCGGTACTAGGTGACCTCACACTTCCATTTTTAAGTTCAGTCTTAGGCAATCAAGTACAAACCGAGAACTCAAGCTTGCGAATTTAAGGTAAGGTTCATGTTCTACTTGAATTCTTGGTACATTTCCATGATCAAGTAGTTAATTGCGGCTAAGTGATAGTTAATTTATGCTATATAATCTTAGTTTGCTAGATGGGCATAAAGTGAGCTTTCAAGTTCATGTTATTTGGCTAGGTAGTCAAGGTTAATGGCAAGCACTTAAAGTTCTTAGTAAGTTAGGCCAACTTACTAGTGAACTTGGAGCTCTAGTGGATTGGAAATAAAGTGGAATGCTTGAAGTACAAGGATATGATATTTGTGCTTGCTAGTGGTTTCGGCCGAATGAACATTGTGGTGTGTGTGTGAGTTTGTGTGCTTGATTGATTTGTTTGTGCTTGCTAACCCATTATGAGTTATGTTTATGTTTATATATGCCTCGGTTAGCTTTGTGTTTGTAGTACATGCCTTGTATCTTGGTGTTTTCATGTTTTCCTTGCAGGTCATAGTTAGCTCATAGAGGTTAAGTTTCGGCTTAACTAAATAAACTCCATTGGCGTTGTATAATGAACCTTACTGAGTATTTGTACTGATGCTTGTATTATTTATGTTTCAGGCAAGGATATTAAGCTTGAGTGAGTTGCTTGTACTTGTTTGCTTGCTTGTGTGCTAGGTAGTACACGTATTGCTCAAGGTATGTGCCAACCGAATCTTGGCTTGAATAAATACATCTACAAGCCTTATGGTTTATGGCCGAAACTTATGTGCTAAGTTTTGCAAGCTTGAGTAGAGTGTGGGACTTCTCTAGGTGCAGGATGGATGTTTGGACCATGGCATTGATAGTGGTGTTTACTTTTATGACCATGAACGTGGTCATTGGGCTTGTGCTACAGTGTGTGCTCCTGTATTGTACATTTTGGTTTCTATTCGGGTGATGTACGTTGGACGACATGTAAGACTTAACCTTGGCTAGTTTTGGACTTGTAGCATCCTTGGTATATTGCCAAGCTAGTGATGCTTGCACTTAGGCCATTTTGTGTGCATATGTAGCCTCGGTTGTACTTGGTTTTGGTTGTACATATGATGGATGCTTGTATGCCAAGTTAAGTTAAGTTAAGTGAATATGGTCTTGTTTATGTGTCAAACCTCTTGAGTCCTTACTAGGCCGAATTTGCACATACATGAAAAACCTTGTTTTCCAAGTTCACAAGTTTACAGAGATGTGGACTTTTTCGACGTCATTCATTAGAGTAGCACACTTGATGAGCACACATCCTAGACACTTAATAAATTAAGTGTAGCCTTGCTTGTTATACAAGTTATTGAATACAGCCTTGCCTTATGTTGCAAGTTAGTGGTTGGGCCTTGCTTTAAGGTGCAAGTAAAGTACACAAGGCTTTTCATACGCCTCCTAAGGCACCTCCCAGGCTCTCAGCTTAAGAAAATAAGACTTAAAATTATCCTAAAGAAAGTTGGCCGAAATTAATTGTTCACTCATAACACTTAAGAATAAAAGTGTTTTAATAACTTTCTGGGTAGTATAAAGTATGGTGAGTGGCACTGAGAGTGCACAAGCTAGGGCCTGTGTGGGGTGTGACAGGTTTTGTTTGGTATCAAAGTTTAAGGTTTACAGGTTCTGATTATGTAGAGTGTTTAGCCTAGACTTGTTCCCATATAAGATTATATAAGACTTGTAATTATTGAGCATATATGAATAGCTGCATCTTAAAGTGCAGGATGAGAACTAGAGCCAAGGAAAGAGAATCCTTGATACAGGAAGAAGATATAACAGCCCATCCATGAGATGGAATGCATATAGATGTGTCTGAAAGGCAGGTAAAGGCCAATGAGCCTAGTTTGGCCAAAGAGCCAAATGCCAGGTTACAAGTACTTGGACCTAGCAGAGGAAGACAAGACAAGATGGAATTGATGATGGAAACACTATAGGCTATCGTAGCTCAGCTTGTGGTGGGAATGCAAGCCTTGGCTAGAGGCCAAGCTTAGTCACAGGAAAACCCAAAACAAGTAGGAGTAGGAGAGAACTTTGAGGCTAAGGGCAGAAGTGGAAAGAGAAGGCCTGACAAAGAGCCAATAAATTATGATCAGTCTAGCAAGAATGGAGGCAATCAGGAAGAAGAAGAAGGTGATGAAGAGAGAAGGCATCCAAGGGCCAAAAGGATAAGGTCAGAAGTTAGATAGGAGCCCAGGACTGAGGAGGAGGATGAGGAGAGTCTAGACATAGAGGAGCTGGATGCATACATATATTCTAGGAGGACTGAGGCTCCTACTGAGACCACAGCTAGAGGAAGGACATCCAAGGATAGAACTAGAAGCACAAAAGTTAGAGAAGAGAGGTCCAGAAGGGGTGGATAAACGAGGGCCAGCTGGAGGGGTTCCTGGCACCAAAACCTCTAGTGTTTAAGGGTGGATGTCACCCAGATGAAGCTGAGTTCTGGGTATATAAAGTGGAAATCTTTTTTGAAAGGATGGATGTGTCGTCCACTCAAAAGGTACTTTTAGCTACCTTCAGGCTAGAAGGAAATGCAAAGTTATGGTAAAGGGTAGTATAGAGGAGACATCAGGAGAGAAACCAGAGGAGGCCACCAGCCAGGAAAAAGTCTATGAGGTAGGTAGACTTTCTTCAGGTCTTCCACTAGCAGTATGTCACTAAGGCCTAAAAGGACTAGAAACAAGTAAAGTTTGATTAGTTGGAGCAAGGGGACCTCAGTGTCCTGGAGTATGAGCAAAGGTTTAATAGTCTAATCAGATATGCTCCACAGTATAATGGGCAGAAAGAGCTGAAGACTAAGAGGTTTTTGAGAGGCTTGAGGCCTGAGCTGAGATAAATTCTCAGAGCAGTAAGAGCCAAAGACTACTACTCTGTGATGCAGAGTGCCATTGCACTGGAATAGGAGTTGAAGGAGCAGACTAGGAGTGGACCTGGAAGTGGGAGTGGATCCTAGAAAGGGCAACATAAAAGGTCAAGAGAGGAGATAGAGCCTAGTTGAGGAAGCAAAGGAAGTAAGAAGAAAAAAGGACCACAGCAGTATGGTCCTCAGTGCCACACTTGTGGGAAGTTCCATGGCAATAAGCCATGCTTTAAAACTTCTATTGGATGTAACAAGTGTGGGGCACCAGATCATTGGGTGAAGGATTGCCCAAAGAGAGGAGATGACAGGAAAATGCTGGGGAGGTTTAACCCCAGAGGACCTAGTGGGTAGATACCCATGCCCTAGATGACGACCAATGTGCCTATTCCAGGAGGGAGGCAGGCACAGAGAGTACTACAGGAGCAGAAAAGGCCTAATGTACCCCCTGGTAGGGTATTTCAGCTAGAGACTTCCAGAAAAGTGCAGGAAGCACTAAAGGCCAAGAATGCAGGCAGGGAGACTAGTTAGTAGAGGACTAGTATGAGGGCCCTGAAAGGTAACATTTACCTTAATGGCTAGTTAGTGTATGCATTATTTGATACTGGAGCTTCATTGCCTGTGATTTCTAATAGCTTAGTTAAGACCATGAATCTAGAAGTAAAATACATGACCAATATGTACTTGGTTAAAACTGCTGGCAATGAAGTTCTATTCACATATCACATAGTTGAAAATTGTGAAATCCAGATAGATAAGCTGAAATTGAGAGCAGACTTGATAGTGCTGGATACTTATGACTATGATGTGATATTAGGCCTGAATTGGCTAGGAAAGAATAAAGTAATCATAGATTGTCATGCTAGAAAAAAATTAATGCTTGGTTGTGAACCCAGTGAGTTGGATAAATCACTAGAGGTAGCTTTCGACTATCAACATAAAGTGCTAAAACTAATAACTCTAGAGAAAAAATATGAATGCCTGGAACTTAATGACCAGGAAGTAGCTAATGAACTTAGGCAGATAACTATAGTTACAGGATTTTCTAGAGGTTTTTCCTACAGACCTACCTGGATTACCACCATTGAGAGAAGTGGAGTTTGAAATTAGACTGGTACCAGGAGCAGTACCAGTGTCTACGCTCCATATAGGATGGCACTACTTGAAATAGTAGAATTGAGGAAGCAGTTAGATGAACTACTTGAGAAAATGTTCAGCAGACCCAGTGTGTCTCCTTAGGGAGCACCTGTGTTGTCTGTGAAAAAAAAGGATGAAACCCTTAGAATCTGTATTGATTTCAAAATGCTGAATGCCTTGACCATTAAGAATAAGTACCCCTCCAAAGAATAAAAGATCTATTTGACCAGTTAAAAGGAGCAAGAGTGTTCTCCAAAATAGATCTAAGGTCTGGATATTTCCAGTTAAGAGTTAAGGAGGAGGACATACCTAAGACGGCTTTCAAGACTAGGTATGGGCACTTTGAGTACACAGTATTGCCATTTGGGCTTACTAATGCATCTGCATTCTTTATGGATTTAATGCAGAGGGTGTTCAGAGCACACCTAGACCACTTTATGGTAGTGTTCATGATGCCCTACAGCATCTTCGTTGTGTGACATGGTGAGACCGGGAGGGACTTCTAGTGAGGGAAGACGTCTGAAGTGGAGATTTCCCAGGAGAATCTGCCTGAAACACTCAGAAAACAGGGGTTAGGAGGTCCCCGGAGTCTTTTTCCGGGGAGGAGCCTCCAATGCCCAAGTTATTGTCTTGGAGGTGGAGAGAAAGTATCGGGGGCCAAAGATTGTTGCTTGTCTTATGTTTTTTCGGGGGTGGAGAGATCCCTCGCTGAGGCCACTTCCTAAGTATATAAAGGAGGGTGTGGTCCATTCAGATTGTGACACGTGTTCGGTCAGATGTAATCTGTACATTTGGGCGTGGGGGCCTCTAGCCACCTGTAGGCTCCTTGGGCTATGGGCTAGGGCAGGAATAGCCCTATATGACAAGACGTAGGCGGCGTCGGCGTGTCAGAGTGCATATGAGGGCGCCGTGTAGCATGTGAGGGCAACATGTCAGAGACTCCTTAATTGCTTCTGCCGAACTCCCGAGGTCCCTTCGATTGAGGTCACCCTTCGGAATAAGGACCTTTCTCTCGAAGTCGTCTCAGTAGTTCGGGGGTTTCCTTAGCACTGAAGCTCCTTGTTCGGGGGGATTTTCTTCTGCCGAAGATGGCTAGTCCTTTTCCCCCGAAGCTGGCTCGGTTGCTTTTCCGAAGGAAGCGACGTGCTAGTTTCCCGAGGTTAGTACTATCGTTCCCAGGGGTGCTGGTGGACCACCGAGGTCATATGCCCAAGGTGTCAGATTCCCTCTTCCCCAGTTTGGTACTGGTACTCCTTACGGGTAGCGCTCGATTTCCCGAACGTGGTATCTAACCAAAGTTCACAGGTTTGAAGGGCGATAGCACATCGGCTATCACATGCCCTCCCTCGGAAAGCCGAAGTGGAGACTTTGGCTTGTAGACCTTCTGGAGGCGCCTTTCAGGGCTCGGAGTCTGACGTTTGCGAAAAAGACACTTCGTCGCCCAAAGACATGCCCCGTGTAGCCAGGTGTCACTGTCTGCCCTTTGGTGTTCTCGAGGTGCCCAATCTCTTTACTTTTTCTGCTGCAGGTCAGTAGACCATCGCGTCTCGTAACCAGGCGTGTCAGTCTGGAGTGACGTGCCCGGGTTTTTGGGGTGTCAGAAATCGTGTCCTAGTTTCTCGCATCAGATGACATGTGGCGTGCAATGGATGGGGGCGGTCACGTCGGTTGCACTAGCCGCATCTTTTCACGTGCGAGGGGCAATTATGGCTACGGTTCACCTTCGTGGAGCAATTATGACATCAATTTGGCTACCCTTCCTCGGTCTATATAAACCTTCCTCCGTCATAATCCTCATTTGCCCTCTTTTTGCCTTTGCTTTGCTCTCGTCTGTTTTCGTGCTTTCCCCTCTCTTTTTGCGGCGGCGCTAGCAGCAGAGCTATTTCCGGCCACAATTCACAACGGGATCTTTAAATCCTGATTTTGACAAAAGTTTTGGTGGGTTTTGATTCTAGAGGTCCTTCAGTTTCTTCATTTTTTGCTTTCTCTAGCTTCCCGAAGTCATTTTTCTTCTTCCCGAAGTCCTTCAATTCCTTTTTCCGAAGTCGCTTTTTTGCCAATCATGTCTTCACCTGTCCCCCTTATGTCTGTCCAAGCCATCCCCGAGAGCTAGCAACCTCTCATGTCTCACCCTTGTTGCTCCACTTTGGAGAAATTGGAGAAGTGGACAACCAAAATTTTCCTCCCCTCTTATGCCATCATCAGACTACCTCATCCTGGTCATTTTAGTTTCATGAATGGTAAGGATGAGGTTACCATCTTCCGTGCCCAATTGAAGGCCATACTTTGATTTCCTCTACCGAAGATGATTTGTGACTTTTGCCAATTTCATGGCATAGCCGTGAATCAGCTTCCTCCCAATTCATACTGCTATTTTAATGCCTTCCTCTGCATGTGTGGGGTCTTTGGAATAGAACCCCACTTCATCTTGTTCATGCAGTATTACAAGCTCTATCTGGTCTCGAAGGGTGGCTTCTATTTCATGCTGCCCCGGGGATCTGGGAGCAAAAAATACATGTTCACCTTCGCTACTAAAGATAGTTGGTGAGGGTGGCAAAGGAAGTTCTTCTTCCTAAAAGTGGTGGAGGCTTGGTCGCATGTTCCGACTAAGTGGGCTCGGGGAAAGCTGGAGACAGATGTCGTGGACCCCAAAAAGCTGCTAACTCCCGAGTTGGCGGCAAGGTTTGTTGACTTCGACAGACATATCCGTGCTATCGTCGACTGGGATGCTGAGGTCCCTCCACGCTCCCTCTACCCTTTCCCCATCATGTGGAAACTTATGACCAAGGAGGTCCTTCGGGAGCTAGTGGTAGTTAAGGAGAATAAGATGGACCTCGACATGCCAGCTCCTGCCATCGACGGGAAGGAGTCCTGGCTGGTGATGTTCTTTTGGGAGGAGTTCACTTATGAAGCCTTTTTCGAAAGTAAGTTTCTTTCCAAAGTTTTTAGTATAATTCACTTATGAAGCCTTTTTCGAAAGTAAGTTTCTTTCCAAATTTTTTAGTATAAGTATCTGTCTGGACTTACACTGATGTTTTCCTTCCTTTTCAGAGATGGGCGACGAGTCAGCTGCCTATTACAAGTCCTTCTTTCTCAACCAAGCCAAAAATGGGGAACAGACAAAGAAGGGTGCCTCCAAGAGGCGTAAGACATCTGGGAGTGGGCCATCTTCAGCCAAGAAGGCAAAGAAGAACGCCCTTCCCTTACCGCCGGAAGACGTCGAGGAGGTTGGTGGCGAGTCCGAGGTCCCAACCGTCCTGCCAACCGAGGTGGCCACCAGTCTGGTTTCACGGAGTCTCGCCACATTGGCAAATCTTTTGGGTTTTTCGACAGCAGACCCTTCTGCTGAGGAGCTCAAAGAGAGCCGAAGAAGCAAGGGCAAACATGTCCCTACCGAGGTGGAGGAGGTTAGGGACTCTGACGACAATGTTGCTGAGGTTGCGCCAGGTTTGTCTCTTAGACACTTTTACTCTTAATCTTGTAGATATATGACTAAGAGACTTTGTCTTAATGAAACTTTGTATTTTAACTTTGCAGGAGAACTGGCGCCCTCATCCTGGATGGTGGACCACGCTCGAAGGCGGGCTGTTCGGGACTCCCACATCTCGAAGGACAAGGTTCCGAGGGAGCCTTTCTGGTCTTTCACGGGGGACATGAACTTGTTCTCCGAGGACTACCAGAAAATGGCTTCCCAAATGGCGAGGGGCGTACTCACCTAGGCTTCCTTCAAAGCAATTGCCGAAGAGTGCGCCAACGAGGAGACCGTCGCCTTAAAAATTTCCGAGCATGCTGCCCAAGTACTTCTTCATGCCCTTTTTATTTTTTGTCCCCATTTTTCTAAGTATTTGGCTTTCCTTATGCAGATTTGACTAAGTGTCTTCTCCTTTTTTGCAGTTCCTGGGGTATAGTGGATACCTTCGGGCTTGGGCAGCAAAGCATTCTTCGGTCTGAGCTTGGGCCGAAGATCATTTGGAGAAGGCCAAGGTCTTTTGCGCCAATTCTGTTGTAAAAAATGCAGAATTGAGCAGGATAGCCAAGAAGGAGGTTGCCAAACTTCGGAAGGAATTCTTGAAGGGCCAAGAAGAGCTGTTGAAGGTTTTTTCCCAGAAGATGTCCAACCTCAGTGTGAAGGTAGTGAGTTTAACTTCGGCCAACGAGGCCTATGAAAAGGGAAAAGAGGAAGACTCTACTCTCCTAGCGAAGGTGCTCGCTGATAATACCGAGCTTTAAGCCGAGGTCGAGGCTTTGAAGAAGGAGGCAAAGAAGAAGAAGAAGGTGAAGGTGCTGGAGAAGAAGGTTGCTGATCTTCAGAACGAAGTAGAAGACTTGTCCCTCGATAAAGACAAAGCTGTCCAGGTGACCAAGGTTGCCTTAAAGGACGGCTTCTGTCTGGCTCGTCATCAAGTTCTGAAGAAATACCCAGATCTTGACCTTTGCTTTCTGGCTGCACTGGACATTCCCGAGGGGCCTCGATGGACTTGGTCAAAAATTGAGCTCCTCAAGCTGCCATTTGTCCCTCCTCAGGCGCCGAAGGTGATAGCTAAAGACACAGAAGCTGGAGCCTCCCATGATGCCGGGATCCCTTAGATGTTCTAGGGCCTTTGCCTTCTTCTTTTTCTTTGTAATTTTTCTTCTTATAACTTTCTCCTTGTAATGAGGCCTTCTTCAATGAAAATTTTCCTTCCTTCTGAATTTGGTTAAGTCTTTGGGCAGTAGTTTTTATTTCCCAGTTATCCTGACCACTTTCGGTCAAGGGACTTTGGAAAATACGTTTTGCTTGCTTTGTTAGCCGTCCTCGGAAAAACGTTCACTTTCAACGAATTCCCTTAAGCAAAATTTTGGCCTACTTGTGATGGACTAACTTTTCGGGAGAATGACCCAATCAACTTCAGAAGGAATATGTGACTTTCACAAGCTTTTCACTTAAGCTTTGTTCGGCGAGAATTCTTTGGTGGAAGAAAATTTCTGTACTTAGAAACTTTTTCTAACTTGTACAATTTCTTACCAAAATTTTAAGTATAGAATTTCTTTAAGGCATCCGAGTGCCATGTATTTTTCAATTCTCCACCTTCGGTGTTGCCAAGCTTATAGACTCCATTTTGGACTTCATCAAGGACCAAGTAAGGCCCTTCCCAGTTCACCGGAAGTACCCCGTGGGACGGCCTTCGGGGTTCAAATTTAGCATTTCAGAGAACAAGGTCTCCTCTCCTTATTCCTTTTGGCCTAACGCGCAAGTTCGCGGCTGTGGCCACTCTTTGCTGAAAGGCCTTCCTTCTGAGTTCAGCCACCTCTCTGTGTTCGTCAATCAGGTCGAGCTTAGTTCTCAATCCGAGGTCATTCCCTCCTTCGTTAAACACTTGTATTCTGCCTGATAGCTGTACTACCTCGATAGGGATAATGGCCTCTGTGCCGGAGACGAGCGAAAAAGGTGTCTCACCCGTGGCCCTTCGGGATGTTGTCCGATAACTCCATAGCACACTAGGAAGTTCTCCTGGCCACTTTCCCTTTGCTTCCCCCAACCTATTTTTCAAACCTTCTTTTATGGTTCTGTTGGATACCTCTACTTGTCTGTTGCTCTGGGGATAAGCCACCGGGGCGAAGTGCATTTTTATTCCAAGGTTGGTGATGAATTCTTGGAACCTTTGTCCATAAATTGGGAACCATTATCGGCCACTATCAGCCTTGGTATGCCAAATCTGCATATAATGTTCTTCCAGATGAATTTTTGTATATCCTTTGCTGAAATGGTTGCTAGGGGTTCTGCCTCGACCCATTTAGTGAAGTAATCGACTGCCACTACGCAGAACTTCACTCCTCCAGGTGCTGTCGAGAGTGGCCCGATGAGGTCTATGCCCCAAACTGCAAAGGGACAGGAGTAGTCTACCGAGGTTATTAATTCCAAGGGTAGCCTTTGGACATTAGCGTGTCTTTGGCAATTGTCACATTTTTGGACAAATTGCCTTGCGTCCTTTCTTAGGGTGGGCCATAAGTACCCTTGGTGGAGTATTACTCCTGCCAAGGCATTACTTCCGATGTGGGAACCACAAGCCCCCTCGTGGACTTCTTCGAGAACTATCGTAGCGTCCTCTTCGCTGACACACCTTTGTAGCGGACTCGCATACCCCTGTCGGTATAATTCTTCCCCAATCAGGAAATATCGTCCGGAACGTCTTCGCACTTTTGCCGCTTCAAAAGGATCATCGGGAAGCTCTGTGGTTGTAAGATACCTCTTTATACGATTTTTCCACCCTTTTTCCGAGGCTGCTGTGCTCAGCGTCGCTATGCTCAGGTGGTTCAACATTTCGGTGAACCTTTTTGATTTGGCCAAGCTGTCCGCTTCGGTATTGTCTCAATGAGGTACATTTTCAATATGTACTGTGTCGAACTCCTGGATGAGCTTTGATACGAAATCGTGATAGTTTTCCAAAGTCGGATCCTTCGCACTATAGTCCCCTGCCATCTACCACACCACTAGCTGGGAATCACTGTGGGCTCTTAGGTTTCTTACACCAATCTTTCTAGCCAGGCGTAACCTTGCTATGAGAGCCTCATATTTTGCCACATTGTTGGTGACATTAAACCTAAATTTGATGGCTTTCATGACTTCTAAACATTTAGGACAGCGAATAATTACCCCAGCTCCCTGGTGTTCGGAGCCGGAAACCCCATCTACAAACAGAGTCCATTCTGGCTCACTTTTTTCGAGGTCTGATTGATCACCTTCAGCAACGGGTACTTCAACAATGAAGTCTGCCAGAGCTTGGGCTTTTATTGCTTTCCTTGGCTCATAGGTGATATCATACTCGCCGAGCTCTATGCATCACTTGGAAAGCCTTCCTGAATGGTCTACTCTCTTCATGACATCCCAAAGAGGTAGGTTACTTTGGATAATAATGGGGTGAGCTTGGAAGTACGGATGCAGTCTTCTGCTTGCCAGCACCAAGGCATAGATAGCTTTTTGTAGTAGGGGACACTTGACTTTGGCGCCATGTAGGGACTTGTTCACGTAGTATACTAGCCATTGTTCCGCCCCCTCTTCCTTCACAAGAACTGAACTCAGTGCTTTTTCCGTAATGGCGAGGTATAGCACAAAGGGTTCTCCCTCTCGTGGTTGCCGAAGAGTGGGTAGACGAGCTAGATAGACTTTAAGCTCTTTGCAGGCCTTTTGGCAATCCTCGTCCCAAGGATGGTCATCGTTTTCGAGGTCACCACCATTTTTTGTTGCCTTGGTAAGGACCTTAAAGAATGCTCTGCAGCGATCCCCATACATGGAAATGAATCTGCTAAGGGACGTTATTCTCCCAGTGAGCCTTTGCACATCCTTTGTTGTAACAGGAGTTCAGAATTCAAGTAGCACTTTGACTTTTTTCGGGTTGGCATCAATACCTCTTTTCGATACCATAAATATGAGGAACTTTCCTGAGCTTACACCGAAGACGAATTTCTCAGGATTGAGGCAAATTCCGAAGGCTCTAAGTTGGTGGAAAGTTTCCTCCAAATCTGCAATATGACTGCTAGGCAATTTGCTCTTAACTATCATGTCATCAACATAGACTTCCATGTTCCTCCCTATTTGGTCGTTGAAGACCTTGTTCGTTAGCCTCTGATAGGTGGCTCCTACATTTTTAAGCCCGAAGGGCATTCTGATGTAGCAATATGTATCGACTTCAGTGATGAAGGCGGTTTTTTCCTCATCTTCGGGGTCCATCCTAATTTGATGATACCCACTGAAGGCATCGAGGAAGCTCAGGAGTCCATATTTAGTGATCATGTCTACCAACTAATCTATTTGAGAGAGGATACGAATCCTTAGGGTAAGCATCATTTACATTTCGGAAGTCGATGTACATTCGGAGCTTATCGCTCCCTTCTTTTGTGGCGATAACCACATTACTTAGCCATTCGGGGTATTTGACCTCCCTGATTACACCCGCATCTATCAAGTGCTGGACTTCGGTTTTGACGAAGTTGTTCTTGTGTGCCGAGAGGCTTCGCTTTTTTTTGCGGATAGGTTTTGCCGCTAGGCTCACTTTAAGGCTATGCTGTATTATGTGAGGGTTTACTGCAAGCATGTCTTTCGGTGGGTAGGCAAATAGATCTTTATTCATTAGCAGGAAAGATACAAGTTTTTCCGTGTCACCTTCGGCCAATTTTTTCCATATTCGGGTATTTTGGCCTGGGACAAGCTCTATGCCTTCCATTTCTATTTTCTCAGAATCTTCTATTTCTTCTCCTTTTGACTCTTTCGTGAGTACGACCTTCGTTTCCGTAGTCTGCGCGCAGTTTGTCACCGGGGCTTTCTTCGCCTTGACAAACACCTTCCTTACCTCCATCTGGTCGATGAAGACCTCAGCATCTCCATCCTTGGTGGCGAAAGTAACAGTTAAGTACTTTACATCCGGGCGGATGTGGAGGTTCCCTTGTGTTTGCCTCCCAAGAATGGCGTTATAAGATGAAGGAACATCTATGACGATAAACCTTGTCATTATGGAGGCAAACAATTCCTCTTTGTCGTTTATTAAAGTTCCCCTTAGCATCAGGGGAAGATCAATCCAGCCGAGGACAGGGAGTTTGGACAGTCCCACTCCAAAAGTAGGAGAAGTGACAGACTTGAGGTCGCTGCTTGATATACCCAAACTCGGTAGTAGGTGTGAGAATAAGACGTCCGCATTTGAACCATCATCAAGCAGTACTCTCTTGACGTCCCAACTTTCTATCCTTGCCATAACCAGTAGTGGATCATCATGAGGAAATACGACGGCGGACCTATCTTTCCGAACAAGCTTTTTTTATGGTTTCCCATATTCCATCACTGAAATCTCCCTGGCTTTTCTTTTTCCTTTCTACCGATGGCAGTCTTGTTGTGATCATTTGTATCACTCCTGCCGGGGGTGGTGGACGCCTTTTTGGACTTTGGTTCTGGCGTTTTTCGGAGTCATACTCTTTGTCATCTCCTTTCCCCTCCTCTTCTCATTTTCCCTTTGGGGAGGGCATCTGCAGGTAACGTCAGAGTTGACCTTGCTTTATTAGGGATTCTATGTATTTCCTTAGTTGTAAGCAGTCCTCGGTATCGTGCCCGTGGTCCCGATGGAATTGGCAGAACTTCTTCATGTTCTTTTTGTTGTCCGAGGTCATGGCCTTCGGTCGTTGGATCTGAGTTCCTTGCCTTTCCATCACCATAAGGATGTTCATCCTTGTGGTGTTCAAGGGAGTGAAAGCCAATGGTTTCCTTCCCTTAAGCTTTCGAGGTTGTCCCCCTGATACGGTTGGGTAGCGAGTTTGATGGCTCGGCCCCTCGGTGTGAATGTGATCAAGTCTTGGGCCTCCCATTCTCATTTCTTCAGCAGTCATGTGCTATTCGGCCCTTCAGTAAAATTCACTGAGTGTGTCGGGGGGATCCTTGTGATAGCTGAAGGGCTATCGCCTCTATCTGACCCGAACTCGGAGCGTCAGGGAACGCGAGGATACTATTAGCCCCCCCGAGGTACTAAACAAATCACCTTCGGGGATGGAGAATCAGCTATTGCAAGCTGAAGAGGATCTCCCCGAAGGCGGAACCCTGAATCAGGGAACTCCCCGAACTACGGGCAT